>QLPF01004082.1:0-13706 GCA_003314045.1 Hygrophorus pudorinus | reverse complement strand
CCCATGGCCAAGGCTCTTCAAGCCTGGTGAAATTTGATCATATTTGGGTATGATAATGGCATGAAGCCCATCTCATACATACTTTAGTGGTGCAGCATCCTGACTAACTCAATATAAGATATTCTGGCTTCTGACGAGGATTCTGTTTCTGTTTCAAACTCACTTTCGTTTTTCGTTTTGGGTTTTAGTTTCAGCTTTTTTGATTGTAAAGTCAGCCATGTACAACTAGCTTGTCGTGTTTTCGTCCCTTCGCAAAGAATTTCCGACTATAGTGTCTGCAAAGTGGGTGGTGTTTACCCACAATCACAAATGTAGTCTGAGTCAGAGAATATGACCCTCCAAGATGGCATAGGTTCAATGTCAAACTTGCCGCAAACGTCCCAATAGTCCGTATGTACAGCGCACGTGATCCTGTGATGTGACTGGGATTGCACCGCTAGTATTGGGTGAACGAAGTCGTTGAATTCGTTGAGGACATAAAGGCACGGGAGATATAAAACTATCTAAATAATACAATGCAATCAGAGATAAAAAAATACGGACTTTTCACCGGGATACTACTGGGAATAATATACTACTATTAATAAAAAAACTATCCGAGTCCGAGTCCTCGATCGTCACATCTCGTCCATCATGCTGTCCTCGACGTGTATCAGATTCCGCCCACAGCCTGCTCTGTGTCCCCGCCGTCGTCCCTTTGCACGTCGCGCTTTCAGCTTTGGTTGGCCCACCTCAGACTCTTGCACAGGTGCCAGTGAGACCTGTGAACCCATGGAACCGGTGGGCGCCGGCTCCTCCCGTCTGATCCTTTTCCGTTGGACTGGTGACGGTGACTCTGATGGCATGCGTTTCCAATTCAGAGCCGCTGTCAGTGCGGACTGATTTGGATTGGGCGCCGGAGGCGGGTCGACACTTGGTGCCAATATGTCCAACCTGAGAACCTGTTCGTCAAGTCGTACCATTGCCACATCGCTGGTCCCAGCGTCAAGGTTAACGGCGGCTCCAGCCTGAGGAGACGAAGAGGAAGCGTCCCTAGCGTCCCTGGCATCTGAGGAGTCACCCCACGACAGCGTATCATCCTCGATGACATTGGAATGAGGGACTTTTTGGAGAGGGGGGTTGGCTTGCGTAGTGGCGGCCAAGAGGGGGGAGCCAGTCGGTGGCAGCGGGGTACTCAAAGGTGGGTAGGGGGTGTGTGTGAGCGGACCAGCTTGTGTAACAGTGCCGGTCGGGGGGGCGCTGGGCTGAGTGGCGGTGGGGGTGAAAGGGCCCGCAGCCTGAGGCGCGGGGGACGGAGAGACAGCGTCCCTGGGGATCCTGGCATCCAAGTGGCCATCACCACACAACAGTGCATCATCCTCGGTGACTTTGGACACAGGGGGTCAGTCTGCTGGGTGACGGACAGAGATGCGGTGGCGGACAGGGTGTCCGTCGAGAGGGGACCATCGACTTGGGGGACAGGGGCAGTCAATGGAGGTTGGGGGGGGGTGACAAGAGAGCCGGACATCTCATATATGTTGCAATCGTCGGGGTTGGGGAGCTCATGGTTCGTAAAAGGAGCCATGCTACCAATAATTGGTAGCTCCTCCGGGAGTGGAGTCGGTGCCTTCTGGCCCAGCTCCCCGCGCCCGGGACTTTTTTCGTAATAGACCCAGTGAGAGGGCCTCGTCGGGATACGCCTCCCCTCCACCGTGGCCATTTGATAATATGTCCACCTAGGTGCTGGCACACCAAACTTGCGTGCATTGGGTTGCATCCCCATAGGATGCGCGAGGTCTTCGTTGGTGAAGATACAGCGATGGTTCTCGCGATCGTGCCACGAGTAGTCGTAATCCCCTCTGAGTCTCGATTTCTAGAACACGATGTTAGTTTCTACTGGTGTGATGTAATAACAGGAGACAGTTACCTTTGAACCCTCAATGAGATATGGCGTATTATCCGTTCCCAATTCTTCGTAGAAATTGGTCCAAGACCCTTTGCCAACCCCAATGATGACCGGGGGTCGGACCCAGGGCACTCGGTCTGGCGCAATCGGGACCATGTCGAGTAGGCGGGCAGCGGGGGGAGGACGTTCCACCACAGACGATCTGCTCACACTCGTCAATGGCCTGCCAGGAGGAATTACGGGATCAGGAAGCCGAACTGCAGGCGGTCCGCCTGCACTTGACGAAGACGGCTCGCTAGAAGCAAGCAATCTCACTGCTGGCCCTATGTACCGGCCAGCGCGACGTTCCCAATATTGAGCCCAGGACGACGAGAGGATGCGGTGCTTGTTGAATGGTGGGTTCTCTTTCGCAGAGAAGGAGTCGTCGAAATGGGGGGCAAGGGGAGATTTGCCTTGCCGGGCATGCAGGTCGTACCGGCTAGCTTGTTCGAACAGCGTTCCGGACGTGAAAGAAGGCGCTGTGAGACGTGGGACATTACGGTTGTCGAAGACGTCCCTTGATCGCCCTCTAGGAAAGTCGGTGCCGGGTTTGTAGTCGTGCACTATGAAACAGGGCACTCGCGCACGAATGAGAAGCCAAAGGGCCATCTCCTCATCCATCCTGTTCAGCCAGATGCCTATGAGTCGATCGTCAGCTAGAGGGATGGCTGTCTTGCGCAATTATTGGAGATCGGGGGGCCAAAATTCCACCATTTTCTCCGCCATTGCGATCCACACTGCCTTGCTCTTGAGCCCCCTCTGGATATATGTGGCCCAATCGACAGCATACTCAAACGTGACGACCTTGCGTAGATGGTCGACATCCGACGGTGTGGGGAAGGTGGGGACATCGTCTTCATATCCTATCCTCGCATCGACTACGGATAGCTTCAAGAGCTCCTTGATCCTGTCATCGAGTTGTGAGGAAAGTGCAGCGACCTCTTGTATGAATGGTTCCACAAGGAACCCCCTACATGCATCTGACTGTCCACGTGGATCGGAAAGCGGGTAAAATCTCCAGACTCGGTAGATTGGGACGGAGTCGACGCAATCAAGGTCTGGGAGACAGATGAAAGCGAGCCAAGGCCAATCCGGCTTATAGTGCTGGGGGGAGACGGTCGGGTCGAACATGTCTAGATGCCCATCGAAGCGCCTCTGGTGGGGATCGGAGTGCGGTTCCAACGTGTACTTGTTTTCAAGCATGACCCCGGGGTAAAATGGCATCCGGATTGAATTGGGGGACCAGAGCTCCCACCGGTGAAAGTCGCTACCACTTCGCATTTCCACATCGCGCCCTACATACCTTGAAAATAGGGGCAGTGTAAAGTGGAAGGAGTTGTCCATCGGCGGCATACAATCATAACCACGAAAAGACTGCAAACATGGGAGGCGATAGAAGGTGGATTGATTTGTAACGGTCGGAGGCATGATGTGTGAGAGGGAGAAGAAGGCGTCAACGGCTGCGAATAACGCACCATGAGACTGATGATGTGTGTGTGTGAGATAAGAGAAGGCAAGCGTCAACAACCTAAGACTCGGATGTGGTGAGAGAAGAAAAGAAAGCCTCAACAGCTGCGGATAACGCGCTGCGAACTCAGCCTGGCTGCCACTGCCGGACTCACTGGCACCACAACATAATAGGCTGACTTCCGAAGTCGGAACAAAACACGTGGCTCACTGAATGATGCGTAGACAATGTACCAAATTGAGAGTAGTAAAGCTGATACATTGTTGCCGCCACCAGTTACAGCATTCTCCGAGTCCTCAGGTTTTTGTCGTATTATAGATATGACATACAGGACATGAGATAGATTACTAGTAATGGGCTGCGAGTGGGCCGGCACTGCAGAGCCAGAAGTACATAGTTGGGAAACAAATGTATTAAATGATCAGAAAATCCATTGGTATGCTACTATGGACGAGTCCTTTTGAATTCTTGTCATTCTAGCTTTTTTTGCACTATCATGATTGCTAGAGTAGTCTCTTTTCGGAATTGTGTTGGACTCGGAATTCACTGTATACTATAGTATTTGCCAGTCTTGAAGTTACGTATAAATTCAAAATGTATATAAAGTTTGATGTTAGTGCTGAAGTTCTGGCGAAATTTTCAAATAAATTGATCAAATATTCTATCAAGTGACTTTCAATCTCATCCCTTGATTTTCCTAGCAACTTGACTTCATCCCACGATCGAGTTCCAACGTTGAACTTGAAAGTCCGCACCGTGACCGTCACATGCGTGAATCCTGCTCTCACTGCGGCCAGCTCGCAGCGCGTTACAAGTAATCGCAGCTGTTGACCGGATTGATCCGGATAGCTACCTTCATACCTTTACTCTAAGCGGCTCGACGCAGCGCGTATCTTCGCAGCTGTTGACTTACTGCCTACGCCGGTACTGGACCTGGGTCTGACTTTTAACCAAATCGCTACGCCTATTACTCACAAGGAATCGCGGGGCATTATCCATGCGGCCGTTGAACTCCTACTTCAAGTCTCATCAGCCTGGTGAGTCCTTTCCTTCTGCTCAAGTCGTCATACCTGTTTACTTACGAGGAATCACACTGTTAGCTTCCGCTGTTGAACTATCTACACCGGCCTTGTACTGGACCATCCTCCACTCCTATTTACTTACGAGGAATCGCAGCGCGTTATCTACGCAGCTGTTGACCATCTTCTATTCCATTTACTCACGAGGAACCGCAGCGTTATTCACCACCCGGTTTTCATTTCAGTTCACAGCGCATTAATCGCAGCTGTTCATCGGATTAACCCATTCACTCATGAGGAATCGCAGCGCGTTATTCACGGTTGGTCCAAGTCCGGGTTGGTCCTTGCACTTCTCTTCAGCACATGCAGGCAATATGGTCTGCATGTGTTCCCCGGGCAGTACAATCCGGGGAATTGAGTTGTGGCCAGTTCTGCCTGCCATCTTGGCACATCTCTTCACCACATGCAGGCGATATAGTTTGCATGTGTTCCCTGGGCAGTACATTCCGGGGAATTGAGTCGTGGTAGCCGCTGCCTGCTGCCGGCCCCACTGCAACGCCATTGCCCACTGGTTCAGCCCCGCCTTCACCACCCGCCTGCTTCACACAACGTCTTTTGGATTTCTCTGAGAAACTTGCTTCCTTGTGATTTCTGCCCACCTCTGCAGCCCCACTTTGATGAGCCGCCCACGGTCCCTCGTCTCCTCACCGCCCACGCACGCCGGCCTGGATCCGAGCCCCTCCTCCCGCCTGCTTTGTCAATCAGGAATCAACCCTGGGTCTGAGTGGGCAAGCAGGCGATATGATTTGGGCCCGCCCAGTGTAGATTTCATCTTACATCAACCAAGGACGCTGGACCGAAGTTATCCAGACCGCGAGCGTATCGACGAGCTAGAACGTGAGAGGGGCATTGAGCATGAACGGGAATGGAGCAAACGTTACCCGAACGTTGTGCGACCCACTTCCAGCCTCGGCCTCTACTCTGAGCACACAGCCATGCCACTCGTCCTGACTCTACACAATCGCACGTACGCACCAATCACGGTGGGCTCCAAGGGCGTCATTCTGCCACACCCTCTCCGAGTTCGCCGAATACCTTGCTCGCTAGTCAGGAGTTTGTGATGGAGCAGGCAGATGAAATGAGGCATGATGTCGAACATCAACTCGAACGGAATTTTGTCACACGTGCATTCCCATTCCCATTCTCCAGAATCTCGAATGAATCGTCCGTGCTAGCAGAGATTGCCAGGAAGTCAAGCACGAGGGGCAGATGTGGTCCCAGGCAGGAAGTGCAGGAGGAGAGCCAGGATCTTCCAGAGCGGATTAAGAAGTGCATGGGACCCTTTAGAATCATTTTGAAATCCCCAGGCTATGCAAACGAATCATTCGCGATGGCAGAGGCGTCTGGAACATCGAGATCGAAGAAGAGTGTTGCAACGGAGCCAAAAAAGGGATGAGGAGGTCATCGTCCATTGGACCAGTGCAGGGACCTCGAGGGGCCATTGGGGACGATGTAGGAACGACCGGAATGAACCAGAGAAGTCGCGTGAACACACTGTCGTGTGCAATGCGTCCCGAAAGCCCGGAACGAGGGAGAGAACTCGCGTAAGTCCATACAGCCAAAGATATCCAGATCACTGATGTCTTGAATATAATCGTGGCACAGAAGCTGAAGAAGAAGCTGCAGGAAGCTTCCAGGGACATTGGGCAAACACGCGACGGGGATAGTGTCGTGGCAAGATGCTTGGCGGCTTCAACTCTTCTACGATCAAGTCCTACCTTTCCAAGACCTGGGGTTTAGGGTCCTTGTGAGTGGATGGGTTCCATTATGCTTGGAACAATCCCCCAGCCTAGCTTCTCATGTGTGCATTGCCCCTCTAGTTCACCATCCGACTCTAAATGACTCTCTTTCTAGTGGGGGGGGGGGGTGCCGATAGTCCTGAGAGTGCAGACGGCTCTCCCCCTACGCAATCAACTGAGGACATCGGCTCGATACAAGGCGACGAGAACGAGTACAGAGTAATGTACTGTTACAACCGCAAGGTAGAAACACTGACCGGCAGGGGGCCAAAGCACACAAGAAACGACGAGGACGTGAGAACGCACCCGCCGCAAGTCGTGCTCCACCCCACACTGGATCGAGGCACCTAGGGCCAATTCTGAGACTGCCAACATGCCAGTCCAAGGGCACGTCATTAGCCCAAGGAACCCGTACATGGAATGGCAAGCCCATACACCGTGCCATGTCATGGACACAATGGCAAATGAATCACCCGGATGAAAGCGCACTGCCACAAATCACCAGTGGAGAGCACGCAGCAGTGCCAATGCACGCTGGCGTCCATCACCCACGGGATATGCACAGTGGGGAGCACGCAATGTCATACCGGCCCATTCGGAGAATTGGAGAACACGTAAAATGATGTACCCAGTCAGTTCCCAGCACCCAAAACCCACTGCCATGATTCACAGTCAACAGGCAACACTTTCAAGGCTGAACGCAACAAACAAAGGCAACCACTTACCTTCCAACGACAACATTCGACTGAGAGGGAGAATGGCATCATAGTCGTGCCGAACATCGTCAGAACTAACCGGCACATCATGGAAATGAAGAACGCACCCCAATGGACCTTAGAAATAAGACCAGTAACGTTGAGCGCGATGCAGAAAGTGCCAGCTGAGAACGATGTGCGGCGTGCGGGGGATGATGGGGATGATGAGCTGGCAGTTGTGGGTCGTGCCGATGATGCGAGGGTTGTTCTGTGAAGTGAGTAAGGATCTTTCATAATGTTTCTAGATGCTACCTGACTGCTCTCAACACTTGCTGGGCTTGCTAAGACGTGGAGTGTGATAACTCCATTCTCCCCCTCAGACTGCACATTGTCGATGACACTGGTGTCGTCTCCTTCGTCCGGGGTGTATAGGTTCATCTTTACTTCCATTCTAGCCTTCTCGGGTTTCCTACCGGCGTGTAGAACGGTTGCTGGGGCGCTAATCTCATTCTCCATCACCCATGATTCCCAGCGTCAAAGTATGCACCAAGGACCTTCCCAACTCAATTAAGGACCTCCAAGAACCTCAAACGAAGTGCTCATACAAGCAGGAATCCACGTCACCAACAATCCAACCCTCACAACAACAACGCCAATAGAGCCACCACCGGCAAAACCACAACAACCACATTAACACGATGCCAGGAGCAGCAAGGGAAGTATGAGGACAAGGGACCACAGCTGAGGGTGGTGCTTCCACCCTCAGCTACGTATAAGTAGGTGCATTTTTATTTATAATCGATGATAATCTTGCTAACCACATGAACGACAGTGTCGTCTACCATCCAAACGCAAGTGATAGGCGAGGTGGCACCCCTAATGCGTCCGCATTCATTACCACCAACAGCACAACGACGACGCCAACGCGTCACCCCCACACCCCGCCATCTCCTACCACCACCACCCACTCACGACGCCGCCTACGCATCACCACCACCACCACTACCCATTTACAACACCCCGCCATCACGTCGAGGTGCACTTTTATTATAGGATCTTACTGACTACTTTTCAAACGACAGGGAGAAAGCCCCTTGCATATAAAAGCAAAGGGGCGCATCATCACCACCACCACCACTCACTTACAACAACGCCTGCGCATTCCCACCACCCACCTCACGACGACGCCGATGTGTCACGACCTCCGAGACATACCATCATCCCCCGAATGGTGAGTTGTGGGACAGCGGGGGAGGAGGAGCGGCGGCGGAAGAGCAGGAGCAGGACTCACAAAAGCAGTATGAGGGCATTGTGCATGAGCATGATGCCCTCATGTTCTTTTTTCTTCTGAATTATCTATATGATCTATTCACTGCACCTCGTGACCATGCACACCTCAGATTACTAATCTGAGGCTAAATCAAGTCCTGTCACGGTTGAGACTGATAATGATGATCTGATAGCATTCTGTGAAATAACTAGAGCTATATAACAATCCAAAGATAAAGAAGGCCTGCAAACCTGATAATAAATGATAATTTCCTGAAATAATCAAAATCATGTCAAACAATGATGTTGTGATTGGGGAGTGAGAAGCTACAAGATCTTGAATAGAGGACCTACACAATCTAGGACAATAATTATCACTGTGGTTGTAACTGCATGTAACCGATGGCCCAATCCCTGAAAGCCTGGTGAAAAGTGACAAATCTCAGAAATAATGGCAGCCCAGTTGTGACTGCATGTAACCCATGGCCAAACTCTTGCATACGATATGATCATGTGCTCAAATAATTAAATGTGTGGACATGGTAATACATTGCTGTCCTGCAAGACTGTGACTGCAGGAAATGATATCTTGGCAGAATAATTTCATCTGGACCCTCATGGCTAATAATCCATGGCCAAGCTTCTGTCAGACTTGAAAAAAATGGCATTGAAGTAAACTAATTACAGGTTTATTGCAATCCCCTGTAGCCATGGCAAATCTCCTGCAAGGCTGGTAAAAAATGGAGAATTTATGAAATAATTCTCCTGTTAAAATAACCACTTGTAACAGATAGCAAATCTCTTGCAAGGCTGGTAAGAAATGAGAATTTTCTGAAATAATTCCCTTTCAAGATAACAACTTGTATTGCATGGGAAATTTCTTGCAAGCCTGGTAATAAATGAGAATTTTCTGGAATAATTTCCCTGTCAAGATAACAACTTGTAATGCATGGGAAATCTCCTGCAAGCCTGGTGATAAATGAGAATTTTCTGAAATAATTTCTTTGTCAAGATAACAACTTGTAACACATGGTCATTCTCCTGCAAGCCTGATACAAAGTGGACATGTTCTGAAATAAATTCTGTCTCATTTTAATCATTTATAATCAAAGGCCAAACACTTGGAAGCCTGATACAATATGAGAATGTTCTCAAATAATCAATACATATTGTAATTGCAGCTCAGAAAGTGAAATACTGATTATATGATTGTGAGGCCAGTTATGGCATTACAGATGGTTAGCAGTCTGCTGACCAATTGTCAACTCCGCCTGGATATACCAGGGTCCCCCTGATTTCCTGATGTGGGCAAACAAAGTAAGCAAACATTTATTTACATATTTATTTAATGTACTGCATATATATATAGGTACACTTCGTGGTTCAACGTGTCTGATGCGGCACCCACCACCACCACCAGAACCGACCCCATGCTCTTGAAGAGAGCGCGGGGTGTTCGATTTCAACTTCAGCCCCACACCCATCTACCACCTACCACACCCCCACGCTCTTCAACAGAGCGCGGGGCATTCAAATTTATTAGTATAATCTACATACATGCCAGCAGAGCCAGTGAAATGCTGGCTCCAGCCAGTAAATATTTTTGAATAGAAAAATAATATTTTTTATAATATATACCGGCTGCGCGCCGACTGTAGACAACTGCAGCCGGCTGTATACGGCTCGCAGCTATGGCTGGCGAATAATGGGTAAATTAGCCAGCCGCAGCCGCAGCTAAGCCAGCTTGAGCAACACTAGTCGTGCAGTTGCACATTGTCTTTGTGCACATCTGCGCGACCACAATCGCAGCCTTGTTCCCACACAGCTTGGTGGAGTTGTTTGTGCCAATAGGCACATTGCTTTTCATACAGGGCTTCGGTAGCCCCGTTATCGTGTTGTGCCACCAGGTGGGTGACATAATCGATGCACGAATTGCATTGTTTGGGGTGCACTAATACGTACAGTGTAGAGTCCATCTCCATTGGAGGTAGGACACAAGCGGTTAAGCTCACGATCATGGGGGTTTCCTCATAACTATGATGCAAAAAGCATGAACGATGTCCCGAAGGACTGGAAATTTTGGCTGTGAGGCCTTTTTCCTTGCCGCGTGAGCAGGAACGGGATTGAGAGCTGGACCCACAACTAGGTGATTGGAGAGGGCTATGGTAGGACATGTAAATGTTTAGTTAAGAGGGTTGCAGCGGAGCTGTAATCGACTTTTTATACCCGTGGGCATCGGAGTCTGAATGCCACATTACTGTGTTTGGTGGGTATTTGCCACATTGCCATATTCAGTACTCGCTCAGTCACGACTTGTTACACTCTCAGAGTGTTTGGTCTGGGGTAACTCCCGTGGTAACAATACTCCGTGGAGTTCGAGGTATCGGTCAAGAGCTGATAGCTTAGTTACACTAGCCAGGGGTTCTCAGGTGTAATCACCATAGGCCCATTTAATCTTAAAATTTGGGGGACCATTTATGGTCAACTATTTCGTCTACGACCCATTCGTGTTCCGGGTCTGCACTGAAGTCGTAAAACGCATCGGCCTCCCTCTTGGGGAATAAATCATCATGATTAGGTTGATGGGGCCTTAACAGGCTCACATGGAACATCGGGTGGACATGTTGTATACAGAGTTCATCCTAGTGTTCCCAAAGTTCAGTTTAGTCTGGTTTTGGTCTTTTTTTTGAAACCCCAACCCAAACTTTGGAGTTTGGTTTAGCCAAAGTTCAAACCAAACCTTGGAGTTTGGCTCCAAAGCAGTTTGGTTTGGGTTTCAAACCTGAACTCTTACCATATATGGTAATTGGTTTGGTTCCCAAGGGGTTTTTAGCTGAAGCAAACTCAGAGTTCAGTTTGAGTTTGCCAAAATCCCAAACCAAACCCAAACTTTGGAGTTTGGTTTGGGTTTGAACTGAGTTTCAACAGTTTCAAACTGAACTTTGGGAACACTAGTTCATCCGGTAGTTCTATTGTATAGGTAGATTTTGTAGGGTTGCTGTTAAGCACCATATATGGCCTGATAAATTTGGGCAATGACTTTCTGACTCTGCCTTTCGGCAAGTGTAAGTTCTTAGTTGAAAGGTAGGCTTTACTGCCTATAGGGATGATAGTGTAAGGAATCTATGATTCCTTGTTACTTTTATTTCTTTCTTTATTTGTTATTTTATTATTTTATTATCATTATTTACCACAGACACGTGTGCCACAATGTACACACATACAAACATAACCTTATTATGCCGTCCATGTTGCACGATCTTTATATACTTAACTACTACAACCCTCATAAACAGCACATACATCCATTACCCAAACACATTAATTTGGATCTGTGAATAGTGCACAGTGAGTACACAGTATTTAAATATCTCCATTCCACTTGTATTCATCTTTACTCGGAACTTACTACGTGCATTGACTGGTTGGTACTTGTAGCTCCCAGATGCGTTCAAGGACTTTGCGTCCGAAAAATTTGGAGGGAAGGGCCCTAGTAAGGACCTCATGACACATTGTCGCCGTGAATTCCTTCACCCGCAGTGGATGGAACTACTGGATGATGATTTTGTCGCAGCCTATACAAATGGAATCATCATGGAGTGCCGTGATGGAATTCTCCGACGATTTTTTCCACGAATCTTCACGTATTCCGCCGACTATCCAGAGAAGTATGTCTGTCGAATTGATCCTGTGTCTCTTCTTGCTAATCCAACGCAGGGTGCTTCTGGCTTCCATCAAAGATAAGGGTTGTTGTCCTTGCCCTCGTTGCCTTATACCCAAGTCACGCGTTCACAACCTGGGAATGGCACTAGACATCAAGCAGCGCAAGACTCTCGCACGCATTGACGATGACGACAGGAGGCGAAGGGTTGATATGGCACGAAATATCATTTACAAGAAAAATTTTGCCGTTGGTGGTGACTCCGTGGATGCCGTCTTGGGACAGCAGTCTTTGGTACCTACAGCTGTCCGTTTAAGATTCCACACTATGCGAGGCATAATGCTGACGGTTGACAGCAGAATTCCTTCTCGTTACGACTCAGCCTGCACGGTTTCAATCTGTTTGACATGCTGGTTGTTGATCTCATGCACGAATTTGAGCTTGGTGTCTGGAAATACCTCTTCATTCATCTTCTGCGGATGCTGGAAGCCACAGATAAGGCCCTGATTCATGAGCTGGATCGCCGGCATGTGAGCCAGCTTAATGAATACCAGAATCCCCACTGATGGTTTCTTTTGTGTTTGCAGTTATAGACAGATCCCCAGTTTTGGCAGTGACACCATCAGGCATTTCGCTAACGACACTCAAACTCCTTGATGACGCAACTAAAGACCTGGGTGTTAAATTTCGCCACTTTGTTAATCAAACGTGTCCTGCTTTCGATACCCATGAACTCCAGAGTGAGGTAGACGCACGCAAGCGCCGACAAGTAAAGAAAGCAGGAGGAGGTGCAGTATGTGGGCACCCAAGTCCGCCCACTCCCGCAACTGTCGGGTGCTCTGGTGAAACTGGTCGGCTGAAAAAGCAATTTAATCTGCAAATTTACAAATTTCATGCGCTCAGTGACTACGCGGCCACGATCAGTATGTATGGCACCACCGACTCATTTTCAACAGAGCGAGTGAGCAGCTTCTATTATTTAATTTGCACACTGATGGACAAATGCATAGGGAGAACTTGAGCATCGTACGCCAAAGGCTCGATACACGCGTACAGACCGTAGACAATATGTGAAGCAGCTGGCTCAACTAGAACGTCGTGCAGGCCGTCTTCGCCGCATCCGAGCCCGGCTCACTCGTGAAGGAAGACTCCAGCCCGAAGCAGTACCAAACACACCACAGGAACATCATCACATCAGTGCGACTCAGAATGACTATGTTCATGTGGGCACATTCCTTCAAAGGAATACCAGCGACCCGGCTATTCAGGTACGCATGGCCCCTCTGTGTTCATGGTTGTTTCTGATTTCTGATGATTTATAGAACTTTTTGCCCAAGTTAAAACAACATCTGCTTTCACGTATTGTGTCCACACTCCAGCAGAATTCATCTTTATTTCCTGACCACGAGAATACTGCTCCATTTGATGCAAACAAATGTGATGCCAATTCAGTTCTCTTTAAACACGACCGTCTCTACCGACATCAACTTCTCCGCATCAATTATACTATGTATGACATCAGACGCTCCCAAGATGTAGTACATGCGGCCTCATCACATCGCAACATTATGGTGATGGCTAATCCTAGCGATGCCAGGGCGTCTAGTCATCCGTTTCGGTATGCTCGAGTCGAGGGTATTTATCATGTGAATGTGGTATATGTTGGTGCAGGAATGGTTGGCTATGAACTGCATCGAATGGAATTCTTGTGGGTGCGCTGGTATAGATGCCCCGGTGTCACCGGCGGATGGAGCACTTAGCAACTCGACACTCTTCAATTCAGATCAGTAACTGAAGACTATGCACTTGGCTTTGTTGACCCTGCCGATGTCTTGAGAGGTTGTCATATCATCCCTTCTTTTGCAAGGGGT
>QLPF01004074.1:0-53413 GCA_003314045.1 Hygrophorus pudorinus | reverse complement strand
CCACATTCGACATGCTTGACTTTGCAGTCGAGTATCGGAAGGCCATCGACGCTATCAGTGGAGATCGTGACATGAAGTTGCGGAAATTTGAGATGGGGAATGGCGAGTGGGAACTTGCCATCCAGCTTCAGAATGTGTTGAAGGTGCGGTACTTGAGCTTATCTATAAACTCAAGGCTCACATGTGCACGGTAGGTCTTCAAAGACGCCACACTTTTTTTCTCTCGTTTGACACCAAACCTTGCGACTGTCATCCCTGCTATGGACCATATTGATGAAACACTAACAACAGGTGCTATTGATCCTCAGTACAAGCCAGCCATCCGTGCTAGTCTCTCACTAGCAAGAAGAAGTCTGAATCGGTACTACGGCAAGACAGATGAGTCGGATATTTACAGGATTGCAATGAGTATGTGGTTTTGACCCTGTTCATCCTATACTTATACATTTTCTTATTAGTCTTACACCCTCGACATAAACTACAATACTTCAAGAATGCCGACTGGGAAGACGAATGGATTCAGACGGCCAAGAGCATCGTCCGTGGCGAATACGACCGAATATATTCAGAGCGGCCGGTCATTGAGGTTGACCCTCCCCCTCTAGTTGATGCAGCAAAGGTGAGAAGTTACGTTGAATATGTCGCACTTTATTAATATATTCACCTTTCAATTAGGCAGCAGAAAACATCTTCGACAATCTCCCATCTCTTGTAGCACCTATCGCTTCAAAAACTCGCGATGAACTTGACCGTTACCTTAGTACTGATCCTGAACATACTGACAATGTTCTTTTATGGTGGGCTGAACGGCGGGCCATGTATCCGCGACTCTCGCGGATGGCACTTGGCTATTTATCAATCCCTGGTATGTGATTCCCCCTGTCATTATCCTGCGTAATCTAATATATTATCACAGCAACATCTGTTGATGTCGAGCGCGTTTTTAGCAAAGGCCGACTTGTTCTCTCTCATGTACGAAGCCGGCTGTCCGTTCAATCCACTCGAGCTCTCATGTGCCTTGGTGAGTGGAGTAAATTGGGATATGTGAGAGATGGGGATGTGAGAGCGGTGACCGTTGAAGCTGAAATAGAGGGAGAGGAGGAAGCCCTGGATCATGACTGGGACTTGATTAAGTAGTGTAGCGTATCCGCGATGTTTTTCCATGCCGCCCCTCGTGTCTTCCATGCCACCCCTCGTGTCCGTCCGTGGCACATTCTGTACACGTAGATTCTATAGTACCTGACCTGCAGTACCCGCAGTACCCGGACGTAGCCGCAGTACCCGGCTGTACCCGTACCTAGTATATTGAGACCCGCCGCCATACCCGTACCCACACTTGCGGTACAGGTTTCAACAGGTATGGGTACGGGTAGCCCCCAGATACCCGGGGGTTACCCGTGCCATTCCCTAGGCACATCTCCTGTGGTCTTAATGTCGTCTTTGACATTTCCTTCCTCCTCGATCTCCATCTGACCAATGTTGACGTCGTCGTTGACATTGATTCGATCGGTGGTCAGCTCAGTGTCTACCGTGCACATCGGCTCGGCGTCTGCAGCTGAGATCGGTTTGGCGTTTGGTGCGGGAGTGATCAGGAGGTCGTTGTCAACATCGCTGGGTGACCACTCTTCCCTTGATGCTGCTTCGGCATTCGCTGCTATGCCGGTCTGCCATGGTGGAGGTGGGATGGGAATGGGAGTTGGTGATGCTGGGATGATGGTAGGAGAGGGCATGGGAGCACGATGCATGACCGGCCAAGTCACTACCTTTGACTCAGGCATGTACTTTGATGGAGTCGGTGCCGATGGCAGCATGGTGTTGCCTCGCATCAGTGTGGAGGGATCCCTGTGCCTGAAGTCAGTCACCTCGGCTGCAAGCTGTGGGGTGGCCTGATGTTGGGAGGGCCCTGCCACCACCTTGTTGTCGATCCTGGGAGCGGTCTCCACTTCACCTTCACCCAGTCTTTCTGTGCCTGCTGACGTGCCATCCCTTGGTGGCATCCCGAACAACCTTCGGCACCTGACCCAACTGATGTTTGGGTGCCGGTGTCTTTGGTACCTTTGGCATCTGTTTCTTTGCAGCGACGGGTTGGCTTCTGGATGTTGTCGGCTTTGCCTTGGATCGACGACCGGTAATGGGGGAGGGGGGAGTGTTGACAGTGGTGACGGCAGTATCATCAATGTCGGTCTGCGTGAGTGCCGGGGTGGTGGGCCTGACGCTGCGCCGGGTTGCTGCCATGGTCTTGAGGCAACGCACAAAGAGCGGGCACTTGACCTTGCTCTTGTTGCACGCCCTGCATACCTGCCCCGGGACAACAATGATACACCCTACCCCCTGTCATGCGCAGCAGGGGCAGGGGCCTAAGGGGACACTGTCGTTCACTGCTTCCTGCTCGACGGTTCCGGACCTTTCGGACCTGGGCTTCTTCACCGGCCTCTCCGTCTCCTCTTCAACCTCTTCCTCTATCCGCCTTTTCCCTTTTCCTCTCTTCGCAACCTGTCCCTTTGGCCCCTCTGCATCTTTCTGTGCCATCCCCTCCACCTCCTTCGGCCCTTCCAGTGTCTTCAAGACCCGCATAGTCTCGGTCTCCTCCTCGGTCGTCTGCTCATCAACCTCCACCACCTCCACCACCTCCCTCTGCTTCTCTTTGGCCTTCTCTGACATCTTCATGACGACGTCCTGGTCGTCCCTCTTGTCTGTCTCCGTCTGCACCTTCTCTTCTTCCTTCTTCTCTTGGACTTCCGCCCCTTCTGGGTCTGTGCCGGCTTTAGGGGTTTCAGGCTTCTCCTCCTCCATCTTCACGGCGGGTGCAGCCATCGACGTCTTGCGGCTGTCCTCGGTGGCTGAGGCCGGTGGAGTGGAGGCTGCACTGCCTTCCAGCCACTTGTCACCCCCTGCATCAAAAACCGGTGTTTGTGATCGGGCCCGGTAATGCGCGCTGGTCACTATCCTGGGATCACCCCAGGAAACGGAGGCGAAGGCCATCATTTTCTTGTCCTCACGTGCCTGGACCAGGGCCGCACGCACACTGAGGACAATCCTCGGTACATACAGATCGTGCTTGTGCTGTACGGACGTGTCCTTGATGAGGCCCTGGACATGTTTCTACAATTGACGTCAGAACAAATGTGATATTCATAACATTTACGACTCACGAATTCATTCCTCAACATATTTTGCAGCTCCTGCTGCTCGTCTTCTCCCGCTTTTTGCCCACCGGCGACCAGCCTCGTCCATCGGTGCACATACTCGTATAGCCGCTGTTGGTTGCCTTCTATGTGGAGCATTGGGTGATTCAGGTGTCCCGTGATACATGAGCAGGCCATGTAGACTGTAGTGAGCGGTGAGGAGTGAGTGGTGAGGAGTGAGTGGTGAGTGAGTGCCTTTGAGGGGATTGTGATGGTGCTGAGAAAGGAACAATTAACTGAGAAAAAAAAAATCAACATTGAATCACGTGACCGCTTCCACGTTTTATCTACCAGGACTCGTCATTGCCCGTTACCGCTACCAAAACCCTTGATGCAATGCAAATCCTGCAATCAACCTCAGCCTGTAAGTCTCTCTTTCTGTTGCCCAGTTCATGCAGCTGATGCCCAACGTCCACAGAAAGCATTGCTTCCACCTCAAAACGAGTCCATTTCCTGTTGGACAACTCGGACTCAAAACAGACTAACATACCGTCACTGGCTGCAGCCGATGTGAAATCATTATGTGAGTCCCATTAAAGCGTCATCATCGTAGCTGTTCAAATATAAACCTTCCAGATTCAGCACACAACTTTGCTTGGGCCGATCCTCATCCCGCTGACACCATGGTCATCGATGTAGATGCTGAAGATGACGACGATTTCGGATTCGGTGACCCACCTGGTGCGTTGTGTGTTCATGTTATGGATGAATCAGTGTTTACATCTGTCTCAGCTGCTCAGACCATCAATGATGAAGATGACGAGGATTTTGGTTTCGGTGACCCAGCTGGTGCATTGTGTGTCCATGTTATGGATGAATCAGTGCTTACATCTGTCTCAGCTGCTCAGACCATCAATGATGAAGATGACAACGATTTCGGTTTCGGCGAACCGTTGCAACCGCCAGGTGAGTTTTTCATGTTGCGGGCAGGAAGTGTTCTTACATTCCCCTCAGGTACTTGTGGAAGCAATGACATGGACATGATGCTGGATGAAGACGACGACGACTTGTCATTGTGGCCGCCTGTCGGAGGTCTGGCCCTGCCCAACAATAAAGAGGCCGATGACAATAACAATGACAATGACATGTCATTGGAACCCCCGACAACTCATTGGGACACTGTTCAGGATGTCGATGCCCAATATGAAGAGGCCGATGACGATGACAACGACATGTCGTTGGAACCCCTGATAAGTCGTCGGGGCACTGACCTCCAGGATCCCCTACCAAGGCTAGGCATACACCCCTTCCATAACCTCCCACCACTCGTTCGGGATGTCAATGCCAAATATCTGGCCGAGACAGCTTTGCTGCAGGTGTCAGATGCCCACTACATTCAAACCGCCTTGCTCGTGCAAGACATGGATCAGTCCCAGCGAATTCTATAGGTCCAACAGCAGGCAATGCAGCAAATCAACAATCTCATCAGGAGGTGCAGAGAGGTGGAGGAAAAGAAGGAGAAGCATAAGGGCCCACGTACCAGATACATATAGAGATGTAGCATTATAATTTTATACCATCACAACCTGATCCTCCAACACCTGAGTCTAGCAGATTAAGTGGATGCTGATGCATAGTCAGCAAACTGTGATTGCGACTGAGCCGAGAGAAAGACAATGACATGTTCAGGTGATCGGCTGACCCATCTCCCAGGAGAACATTCAACTCTAATGAAAAAATGATATATCTGACAACCCATCTGCAGGGAGATACTTTAATCTCAGGTGTTTCATTTCTGATGGGACAATGGGTTTTCAGCCAACTCATCTTATGCATTATCAACCTATTCATCACCCTCAATGTCAGCAGATCAATGTCTAATAAGACAGTGACACATCGGCAGATCCATCTTCAACGCCAAACAGAAATATCAGCCCACCTATTGGAATGAATCTGTGGGCATGTTAGTAGAGTGTGTGGGCACCAATGCCAAGCCAAGCCAAGCCGATCAGCACTGTAAACACAAATATATGACAACTTACATCAGTGAATTCAGTACACAATTACGGCGGTTGCACTTCATGCTGAGATATAGTATGAAATAACAACATGGCATTTGGAATGCATCTGTAGGGATATTAGTACAGTGTGGGGCACCGATGCTGATCCAAGCTGATCAGGACTGTAAACGCAAACATATGACAACTTACAGTGTTCAGTTCAGTCCAAAATTACAGTAGTTGAACTCAATATGGAGATATAGTATGAAATACCGACATGGAATTTGGAATGAATCGGTGGGGGTATTAGTAGAGTGTGGGGCCACCGATTTGAAGCCTAGCCGATTGGGACTGTAAAAAGTAACACCTAAAAGTTGAGCACACAATTGCAGTAGTTAAACACCATACCAAGCCCTGGGTGCCCATGCTAAGCTAATGAAATGGGAACATGCCTTGTCAGCCAATCCCTCTTATATGGGCACCTCAAATATCGGCCGACCCATCTTCAATGAGAAACTCAAATATGGGCCCACCCATCTCCAATGGGAACTTCAATTATTGGCCAACCTATCTCTAATGAGAAAATCCAATATGGGCCCACCCATCTTTCATGGGAAAATGCATTATCAGCCGACCCATCTTCAATGAGAAACGCCAATATGGGCCCACCCATCTTCAATGGGAAGATGCATTATCGGCTGACCCATCTTTAATGGGAAAATGCATTATCAGCCGACCCATCTCCAATGAGAAATTCCAATATAGGCCCACCCATCTTTAATGGGAAAATGCATTATCGGCTGACCCATCTGCAATGAGAAACTCCAATATGGGCCCACCCATCTCCAATGGGAAACTCACATATCGAAAGGCACAGCATCGTCTCATTACATGTCAGGATGCATTCCTGGCTTTAAATGCGACCACCGATCGACGGCTATCAAAAACCTGGGGAGAACAGGAGAAGAAGGCCCAAGCAGAGTGATTTGACAGGCTGGATGCCATGCTTATTTATGATGTTCAGCTCAACAAAGGTAGGACATTTTCCCTACTCCTTCACCATCTTGATGCTGATATATTTATAGCACCGACCAAGGCCGAAATATTGGTGGGGTTGATGGAGAATGAGTTGAGGAGGGTTCAGTCAACTGGACTCGTGGCTTGGATTGCTGCCGGATTCAAAATCAAAGAATCTCAGTGAGTTACAAGAACATGTGTGTGTGGTCTCATGCTTGATGAGCTGATGTATGCACCAGATTACACTTGATGGCCTTTGTTCAGTCGTGTGGATGACAGCTGACAGTGAGTCAGAAGGTTGAAATGAACAAATGTCAAGATCGGCTGCAAGCCAGGATTAACATGTGGAACAAGCAAGCCGATCAATTCTTACACTTATCGGACTTGGATGATGGAGTGGAACTGGAGGATCTATTGGATGATGACAGTGAGGCCGAAGGTCCACCCGACGCTGAGCTCGGCAACAATGATGACAACATCTCTGCTCATGGCACTGATACTGACACCGGCTGCCGACCTGACCTCTGAGCTGACCAACATTCCTTATCTCATAGCAACCCAAGATAAATGCTCAGCAGAGCACAGCAGGCTCTATTTTCCATCCTTGTTTGCCTTACAATGATTTCCTCAGCCAGCCGAAAAAGAGCTTGAACTTCGGCTCAGTCAGGCCAACAATGCCCTGCACAATCTCAGGATTGCCCTGGGAAAAAAATCATTCCTGTTCAGGACCAATGTGAGAGCTGCGAAGTCACAGCAGAAGAAAACAAGGGCATGGTCTGAGGTCAGCAGTGTTGATGGAGAGGTTCGGCAACAAGCCCGAGTCTATGCTTGGACATGCTGAAAGATCATCAGCTTGGGTGCAGACACCGATATTCTGGACCAATACAAGGAATTGACACACAGCAACCTCAAGATAAGCATGGCAATAGCAACACCCAATGCACCTGGCCAACGAGACACTTGTCTCTCCTGGTTCTGGAATATGGATGTGCAAGCAGATGCCGAGACTGAGGACTGGATGGAGGAATGTGAGTGCCGGCCTGGATTCACAAAGGTCTCTTCTTGACAATATCACATAGTCTATCAAGTGCATTGGTTGAGGGCAAAGACAGCTTATGACCAAGCACAGGAGGAGGTCACACTCCTGGAACATGAAATGCAGTGGACTGTCTTGTATTTCCAGTTCCATGAGAAGAAGTGGCTGGACAGGTCCAACTACATTGATCTCCCATCAGTCGGCCATACTGCCTTTGCATTGCAGCAAGTAGGCATTTATCGGCAATTTGCCAAGCAGGCTGGCACTGCTTTCCAGAAGACTTAGAAAGTAAATGGAACAGGGGAAGTTGAGGAAGACTAGAATTACAATGAATTGCAATCCAAAATGTATGCTACATTCTATACCACTGAGAAACCCAGCCCTTCCCTCTTTATCCAAGTCTTCAGAGGCCGGCCCATAACAAACCTCTGCAGCGCTTCGTAATTGTGTTGGTCCTTGGCCAATCCTTCCTCTAGCCAAGTGATTCTCCTCAGGAGTGATTCTGCTGTCAGCTCATTCTCCTAAATCTTTAACTCAGCACCTGTTGCAACCTCGGCCTCCGACCTTGACCGTTTGCCGAGAGTTGACATCAGGGGAATCTTGATTGTCAGCCCTTGAGGTCGGTGGAATCTTTATTGTGAGACCTTCAAGTTCAGTCAGGATAGAATGAAACTCAAGCAGAATCTTGCAGCTTACTAAAGCTGTAAGCTGAATGAAAGGGTGAGTTTTGTAAGATATGCACAAAACTCAGGGGTGAGACAAAGATGTTCAAAAAGGGATTTTCAAACGCAATGTTAAATGTTGGCCAGTTTGGGGGAAGAGCGTGCTCCTTGGTTTTTTGGAATTTTGCGTTCCAGGAAATGCCCAGGTGACTTTCACGTTACCAGGAAATGCCGAGATCACTTTCGTGTTATCGGGAAATGCTGAGATCACTTTCGTGTTATCGGGAAATGCTGAGAACAAGAATTCCGAAGTCAGAAGTGATAGACTTGACCTGAGAGGAATTAGTGATAAGAACCAAGGAACATGTTCTCGAGCGTGAGGTACTTGAAGGCAGGACCGAAAAAGGATGCACGACTATACCACAAGCTCACAACAGTCGTGCATTCGGCGCGACTCCCCAAACTGGAGCTTATACATGTAGCAGAAAATGATACGATTTTTTTGAGGCGTACAAGAAGGTTGAAGTGAAACTACGCATGAGGGAATCTACGAGACTGCACGAAAACAGACATTGATCTTTGTACAAGACCGATACGACTAGCATTGAAGGAGTTAGTGAGGAAAAGGGGGAGGATTGAGTCAATACAACGCTAGTAAGCGAGGAAAGCTTGCGATAACCATCTGCCCTGCGCCTGGACAATCTCCGGCGCGATGCCACGGAGCAGCAGTTCAGTCGCTCTGCCTATCCTGTAGCAGTGCCCAAGCAAGGAGTCGAGGCCGGCATTTGCCCATATTCGGTTACAATGGTGCATGAAGAAAGCTTTCATCATTGGTGACTATCTGCCGGTGGTTTCGAACGCAAAGAGAGGTGCGTTGCTGGGAACTGCTGTGTTTGCTTGTAAATGGTGATCAAGGGCGTCCACTGCCAATGTTATCTCGCCGTTGCATGTGGCGGTTATGTCCGCACCAGTGAACTTGGTGGTTTTGGTCCACGGTATGTGAAAGGTGAGATGGAGAGTGTTGTCACCGCACCTTCCTCTCTTGATGGTTACGTCTCGACGGATGTGTTTACAATCGTCGAAGCTGCAAACATTAGGTACAGTTAGTTTGCCTAGACTATGATGTCGATTGTGTGAGACGTGTTTGATGTCAAGCGTGAGGTCGCTACTCACCAGTTGCAGCACCAGAATGCTGTGCATGCTAAATCCCAGATGGCTGCATCAAAGGAGTTAGATAAGTCAAGGCCCTCAAAAAGAGCGTGCATGTGTTCTATGGTTACAGGGGGGTCGTTGAGGTCATTTGGATGATTCCGGTACCATTTTAGCTATACCCTTGGTTACGGAGGCTAGGACCTCGCCCCCGTGCCATGCAGCCCCATGGAATTTGTGCCAGAAGTGAAGGCCTGCCAGCCAGATACCTACTGTTGTGGACACAACTCAGCCTGCCCAACTGGCGCAGAATGCAGACAGGAGATGCTCCGAAGCTGGCATGCATTTTTATTCGGGCATGCGTTGTGCATCGCAGAATTGGGTGAAGTGGAGTAGGCCGGAGCCATAGTTTTTTCGAGTACTTATGTCAAGAGATGCGAGAAGGACATGGAGAAGAGTTGAAACGGCTTCCAGGGAGAGGTCAGCTCTAAGGTTACTATTGTACACGGCGGTATTTGGGGAGGACCACATTTCGAGGCAGTTGCTGGATAAAACATGAGAGTGAAAAGCAGATGGAACTATGATACAATCTTTTTTGGGTTTTCTAGGTTTGGGAATTTGATCCGCAGAGACGTGTGGCGCTCGCCCCAAACTACCGGTCGACGTAGAAGGGGTTGGAGCCATCTCAGGGATTGCACCTGCACTTGCGAGCACTGCAGCAAGAAGTGCATCAGCAAGAGACATGGTCCAGGAAGGGGGTAAGCTCCAAAGGGAGCGTTATTTGAAAAAGATTCTGGAGGACGGATGGACCCAACATACCGTGCGATATTGGGTTGGCTCTGTTCTCTGCTGAAGTAACGTAAAGTAGTTTGTGTGTAATGTTGCAGGACATTGCTATTGTCTCTGCACGCCGAATAGATGTGTTAACCTGGAAATTTCTGCCCCGGCCTTTGGTGTACGCACCTATGACCCCAGCATTGTCACTGCGTATCAGAATGTGGCAATCGTGCACACCAATGAGCTCGAGGATCATGATTGCCAACTCAATTGCTATGCCCTCGGCCCAGCCTATGTCTCGTGACTCGTTTTTCCAGCTGTTCTTCAGCTTCCAGGCGTCCTATGAAGATACCTATCCCCCAGGATGTGGAAGCGCCTACCCAGACGTCTGGGTCTATCAATGGTCCGCGTGGAACGAGGGATCGGGAAATACCGGCAACATCCAGAGTGACTGACCACTAGCGCAAATCGGAGATAACGGAATGGGGGGGCGAACTTGTTGTGTCCGAACGAAGAGATGAAGGCAGAGAGATTGGGAAGATAGGTGCGGCCGCATGGGTACACAAAAGCTATGTGTGACAGGGAGCCATGTAGGCTCATGGTTTCCTTGTGAGTCGCACGATTTTCGGAGTAGGAGCTTACGAATGAATCAACTTTCTCCTTGAAGCGCAGACGCTTCAGCTCAGGTAGTGAGACGGATTTGGCCGGAAGGTCCCACAGGAAACCGAGGTAGATTAGCGAAAAGCTGAATGGTTGAAGCTTGTCCTTGTGCCAGGGAACACCAAAACATGCGGATGCCAACATGATGCTTTCGATCTCGTAAGGGTATGAGTATGGTGTTTCAACACTGTCGATCGAGTCCCCACCACCGTTGGGGAAAGAAAACTTGACTACATTGTTGACCCACTTACGGCCCGGACCGAAACCTAACTTCTCCAGGACTTCAATGATAAAGTCGGCTACTTGGCCTTCGCAGCTGCCGGAGGCTCTGCATCCGAAACAGCAACAGTGGTTGGCGAAAAACTTGTCACCAACGCGGACGGCGAAATATTTCTTGTGTGGAGGGTAAATTGGGCAAGTTCTATAAGCTGCGACGATGTCTAGAGATCCTGTGCAAGTTCCAGGTGGTGCATTTGCGATCTGAGGAAGATCATAAAGAAGGAAAAGAGTGGGCGTTCAGCACGAATTCGTGGACGCAGCGCGATAGAGGCCTGTCGCAAGAGAGACTTGCAATCAGGAGCAAATAGGGTGCGGGGGAGACCCATGTTCGCAACAGCTGAGGTGCTGTGCGAGTGTGTGTGACAACTGGAGGGTTGCACTATGGGAGTTTAGGGGAAGGTGTACTTACTATGTCTGCTATCTCGGCCGCTGTACCCCAGGACGTTTGGAAATCCTCAGCATCTATCTGGTCATTGACAGATAGGCCCTCGGCGCTGCGGAAGGAAAGATCCTGTACCGCGTGCAATTTCCTGGGTGAACTGGCTTTGTCGACGCAGCTGAAAGGTGAGGTGTGAAAAGGTTTGCCGAAAAAAAACTTCCATATCATTTCTTGTGAATAGGCTGGACATGTGTCCTTTGTCGACTTCGCTAATACAATACTCTCACAAGAAAATAAGGTGGTCGGGTTTGGTTGTGTGATTAGGCAGTGTAATTGTATGCGTGAGGGGCTCGAAGTTTCCCATCTTGAAACCATATGTGAGACTGTCAAGAAGATTTGGGTACTTATCGTGAAGATCGAAGAGATCCATGTAATGGCGGAATGC
Organism: Hygrophorus pudorinus; assembly: GCA_003314045.1. NCBI lineage: Eukaryota > Fungi > Basidiomycota > Agaricomycetes > Agaricales > Hygrophoraceae > Hygrophorus > Hygrophorus pudorinus. The sequence continues at coordinate 41,884 of QLPF01004074.1, read as the reverse complement.
GCTGACTTTGTAAGGTGTCAAGATTTTGTTGAGTTCTGCATTGGGTGACTGGAGCAGTGAACCTGAGTGAGTGCGGACATCGAAGATTTTGAGAGGTTGGGAAGAGGGTGCAGCAAGAAAGGGAGATGGTGCGACGATAGAAGAGCTATAGACATTTGCGAGAGCTGGCGGCATGTGATTTGTTGCCGCATAGAGAACAGGTATGGAGGTGTTGACAATTGTCCGGGTTTTGGCAACCTTTGGGGTTGAGGTTCCAAGAGAAGCAGAAGGGGTGACGGGATGACTCGTCAATGAGCTTACCATTATCCCAGATGGAGACAGGTTTGTTCTTCTTGCTGCCAATGGTGGAAGCTTTGCACAAATCGGCTCTGTGGCCATCTTCCCCGCAACGCAGGCAGCAAGGAACTCGCGGGGATTTGGAGTCCTTGCCATCACAAAAGGACAAGTTAGTGGAAACCTGTTGGTCGCGGTCATAGGGGTTGAATGCTGCAGGCCGTCCGAGACCTGCTTGCATATGACTATTAGTTTAGTTTCTTGTAGACATTGCAGATAGTCTGGACCATCGAAGGCTTCGTGAGTGTGTGTGTACCGGCGGCAAATGTCGATGTTGAAGAGGAGTATAGGTTCGTAGTCTTTGGAGAAGTCGTCCAGGCGACTTATGAAGTCGTAATGACTTTGTATCTTTTCGAGGATCTTGGGTGCACATACATGTCGATATATGGCAAGCATGTTCACCCAGGCTTCGTGGAACTTGGCTATTGGAAGATCGCGCTTGTCTGGGTAAGCGGAGACGTCCAGTTCTCTTCTTTCCATTATTTATGATGTCGACAGCGGTTTTCATTTTATTAATAACTGCGGAAGGATCTGTGTGGAACCGTTCTATCATTTCGGAGGTGGTCATTGTCAGCGGAACATGTATGTTGCACGCGAAAAGATCGTAAATCACATCTGGTATCTCAAATTTTCTTCCCATGGGGTTGCGAGGTTTTTCATCTTCCTCTGTGAAGAGTATTCTGTCGTGCGACTGTTGTTGAGGTGGCGTTGGAGCTGTTGGGGGTGTTGTTGCGTTGCTGCTCATGAGGTTGCTGAGGAAGGATGGGGCTATTCTCATCATTCTGACGAATTGCCCGGGTGACATTGCGTGAATCTTTCTGAACAAGGAAGCCATTTTGGATGACTCAGGGGTGAGATCTCCAGAGGGCTCGGAGTGAGCCTCATCTGGGAAATCAGAGACAGTCAACATGCCTTTGTCGTCTTCGACATGTGAGGTATTCGACGAAATTCTCCTGGCCTCTCTTATCTGGTTGCGCACTTTGTGCGCCTCGTTCTCTCTCTCTGCTTCAGCTTTGTTCGTTGGTTTTGACACAGGGAATTGGTTTATGCCTGGAGGTATGATACCTGGCAAATTGGGTCCTGCAGGAGAAGATCCGGATCGATTGTGATTTATCCCTTTGGTACTTTTACCTGCAACGCCAGCAGGTATATTATCTGTTGTCATGATGAAGGGATCGGGGTCGAGATGTGTCGGTAAAATTACCCTTAATGCAAAACTTCTAATAAGCGAGTGAAGTGTGAGGCTGAAAGAGGTAAGGTCGCTGCGCGAACTTGCACTTTCTGGTCACTCGCTTAGTAAGCACACATTTTTACTAGTGACGAGCATTGCTCTTCTCGGCAAAAATAACAACTCACCTGATGTGGACCCTGGAGTTGATGTGGGCCGAACAACGGACTGATCCTTCCTCTCGGCCTTGACAGGCTCTGCTTTCAAGGCCCTAGTTTTCAATTGCTCTGACCAATGCACACCTGTCGGTGTTGTCTCTCTGGCGATCATGGTGGGGTGCCTGGCTATCAGCTTCATATCAAGTACTGTTGCAGGTGTCGGGTTGGTGTCAGGGACAGTCGCCTTTGTTGTCACTGCCTTGCTCTGGGTTTCAGCAGACTTGGGCAGTGTCAGCGTTTTTGGCTCGGGCTTCATTGAAAACCGTCAGCTAGGCGTCATTGCTGGTAGGAAACATCTGGGTTGACGGGTGATGACAGGCGCTCGGTAGCCGACAGGTTTCGGGATTAGCAGGTTGAATTGGCTGACCTGATCGACGTCGGGCTCCACGGTCGACTTGTCGGTCCTCCTCCTCTTTTTCAGCTGCTCCTCCTCACCATCCTCACTCCTCGCACCAGGCTCAGATCCTAATGTCTGCTCTTCCACCTGTCTCTCCTTCAATGGCTTGAGTATCCCCCGGGGAGGCTTGGCTTTCGGTGGTGGCTTGTTGTTTCCATCCTGCATTTGCAATCCCAGAACTACATCCTCCTCCTGCTCCTTCACCATGATCGGGAACTCCCTCGCCCTTCCTTCCCCCAATGCCACCTCCTTCTCTTTACTTTCCTTCCACCAAACATTTCCACCCACATTCACCTGTGGGGTCGTCATCCAATGGCAGAACCATGGGCTTGACTTCATCGCCTCGTCGTCCTCTGACATCAATTCAAAGTCAACCTGTTTCTGTGCCCTGTCCACCATGATGAAGTGTTCCCTCAAGCTCAGCACAAAGGAGGGGACATGGATCAACTGCTGGAGGACATTTGTCACTTCATTGATGATGTCCCTCACAGCAATCTGAGGCAAATGTCAGCATTCCAGTCTATGCAGAACTGGCTATTACTCACCAACTCCTCCTTCAGCTTTTGCTCCAAAACCATTCTTCTTTGTGGAGTCACCAACTTGGCTGCATCAACGACTTCTTGCCATCTGTTGGCATATCTGTATAGTGATTGCTGGTGCGCATTCACTTTGAACGTTGGGTCGTGTGTGATGTAGAATTTGTCACGTGCCATGGCTGAGATGTTATGTCAAAGTGACGATGTTTACCTGATGTACTTCAACATCATGTGATATTATTACCCACAGCCTACCAGATTTCAGATCAACAGTATAGATCCTTTCATGCACTCAGGATGTTGCAATATTGTTTATGCTCTGCCAATGTGATATTACAAGGGGACGAGGTGAACTATTCTATTGGATGACATGTTGTCCAGGTGTTTTGTATACATAATTGTATTGAATGTAAGTAACTGTGAATGAGCACCACAGAACAGTGGACCAGAATGACAGATGCCTGAGATGGACGCCCGCGAAAAGGAACCGGCCCAGCAATGTGGACAGATGAGTGAAATGTAACCCTGATGGCAAAAAGCATGCCCAGGCCGATAGACTCTTACAGAACATTCCTGCGCTCAGAAAAAGACAATGTTGGGAGGCCAATGGATGTCCTAATGCTGATAGAAGAACCTGAGGCCAATGGACATACACAGGCCGACGGACCGAGGCCCATGGATCTACTGAGGCCGAAGGATATATGGAGACTGATGGATATCCCAACACCGATGGATATACCGAGACCGAGTGATATCCGGATGCCGATGTATATACCGAGAGCAATTGATATCCCGAGGCTGATGGATATACCGAGACCAATGGATATACTGAGGCCGCATAGAGACGCTATCTTCGCATTTTAATTAATGAATGTCAATATGGGGCATAAGCTGATGTAGATTGATATGCAGAGGCTGATCTTTAAATTCTTACAAACCATTTATTACTTGTAATACAACCTGGCTCCTAACAATTTCTTGCCCGAATTTGTTCTACTAATTGTGCTTGGTTGGTATACCTGAGCACTCTGTGGCTCTTTTTATCAACCTCTTTCTGCCCTTTAGCCACTACCTCCTCCAATGTCTCTCTCAGCTCCTTCAACTCCAAGATGAAATCTTTGGTCACAAGTTCATTTTCATCAGCCAGAGTTGGTTTGGCTTCTTTGTCGAGGGGAGCATCACCAGACCAGGTGGAGAACATCTCCCAATGTGTTTGCTGTCCGTGAATACAGTCAGTTAATGTCACTTGAAAATGTAATCACAACTTACCCCATCAACCGATGCCAAGAAGGATGCAGCCATCACCAAGTACGGCATTTTTGCAATCTCCCTGCCACTTTCCCACCAATGCCTCGCCTCGCCTCAATCTGAATTCCTTCCACCTCTGTCTGGCCCTCACTGTGAAGCAACAACGATGACAGCTTCTTCCATATTCCAGGCATTCCCAGTATCCTGTATACTGCACCGATGATGGCCGGTGGTGACCCCAGTTCCAACAATTTCAGTCAGCACATCCCGCTGAGCATCTTGGCTTCCATCTAATCATCCCCTTAGCCAGTGTTTCCCTCTGTTTTGAAATATGCACCACTTCTGTCACTAACCCCAGCTCCCATTTCTGATGGTCCACAGACCCTGCCTCTTGTAATGATCACAGTGCTGTGCTGATTCTGGTAGCAATGTGTAAGGAATCTATGATTCCTTGTTACTTTCATTAATTTCCTTATCCTTTTGTTTATTATTTTATTATCATTATTTACCACGGACACGTGTGCCACAATGTACACATGTACAAACAACTGTATAGTACGCCGTCCGCGTTGCACACTCAATAACTATAACTACTACAACACTCATATAACAGCATAACATTCATTAACCAAATATATTGATTTGGACCTGTGAATCGTGCATAGTGAGTATTACAGTCTTTATAACATTCATTCCACTTGTGCTAGGGCTTTAATTAGCCCTACACAAGTTTATACAATGACATCCAAATGGCGTCTTGCATCATGTTGCGTGGTGGGCACTGAGGATTTGATACCAGATTTGAAGTGCATCTTGATGGATGTAGGATGAAGGTGAGGGATGGACAGCTGCGTGTATGTTGTCTCCTTTTGGTGCTGTGACATATTCTTCCCACATGCTGTTGAAGATCCTGGGGCTGAAGCTGACCTTCAGCCTGCCAAAATCTTACTCTTGTAAACTTATAAACGCGTATACTTGTAAATATATTGGATACATATGATACATTTCATTCAAACCCTGTATTAGCTGGATTATCTCCCATGTGCCTCAAATCGTCCAAGACTTTCACCATGTGCCTGTCCACTTTTGCAGTCTCTTCAATCAGCTGCACCTGGCCATCAAGTTCCGCATGTCTCAGCATGGCTGCCTCTTTCACCACTTCCCAGATGTTGACTGCATCCTCAATGAGCAAGGTTGCCTTCGGCCACGTCGATCCCGATGGCCTGCAATCCCAGTAGTTGATGTCACAGCCTTTCAACTCCTTGAATTTTGGCTGACCATCGTGCAACCGATCAGTTCGCACCCAAGCATGGTCGGTAGAAACTGACTCACCTCATAGAATGTTGTTAGCCTATCAAACACATCCCCTCCATCTATATCCACTTCTCCTCTCCACCAACATCCCTTGTAGATCGGGTCCGTGATATCACGGACCCCACTCAGGTCTCCCTCCTCCATCCTGGTATTGATGGTGTCGAGGTTGCCCGAGCCTTCCAATACCATCACAGTGTCCCTGAGCACTATCGGCACCACCAATTCCTGACCGAGTACCCAGGCACTCCCGATCAGTGACATGGCCTTAACCTGATGACCTCATGCCTGAATCAGCTGTCAACAGTCAACCTTGGTAAGACAGCTTACCAGTTCTTGAGCCAGACCATACTTCCACAAAGGCCACAAAGCCGGCTTCTCCTCTCACGGTAGATAGTGTAGTGTAGAACACACCCAGGAAGCTTGAATGTATAGCAAGCCTTGTTCTGACGACATGATGGCGGTTGCAAGGAAAGGTGTGTAGCCCATGTGATTGTTGTGTAATATATGTGTAATGAGGTGAGTTCAATGTCCGGTTCACATACCATCGGTTTAGTGCTCCCAAAGTTCGGTCCAGAACCGATCCGAACTCGGTTCAAACCGGAACTGAACCACCGGTTTCAGTTCCAGTTCCAGATTTGGCCAAACTGAAACCAGAAGTCTGGTTTGCGGTTCAGGCAGCAGCACATTCTCAGAACCACCTCAGATGCGGTTCAAGCGGTTCCAAACCGCACATATCTAGGTAATTTTTCAGTTATGTATTTACATATATTCACTTTGCATTAAATTCCATGTGTGTGCACAACTTTAGTAACGTGTGACATGTTATTTGTCTGCTTTTGTCCGACCCATACCAGTATCTATGCAGGCCCCACCCGATGGTCAAGCCTCACCCGATGACTTTGAGTTCTTCAAAGATGCTGACAGTGAAACCCCAATAAATGTCACTCACTTGCTATCAATGGCAACACCTGCTACTGCCCCACCTGCACACCGCCGACTTGAACAATTGAAAAGGCGACCTCCTGCCAGTGCAAGCACTCGTTCCAGCGCCCGCTCTAGCATGAAGAGGCTCCTGCAGCAACATCATCAGCCAATAAGGCCAAGTTGAAGGTCCCAAGCCGGAACGCAAAATGCAAGGCAGTTAGTGATGCTGATAAAAGCGATCAAGACAATCAAGGACACACCTCAGCTGCCAATGAAGATGATGGAGATGAGATTATCCCTGCTGACGAGCACCTTGGATACCTCCAGAGTATGTCCGCAGTGGACACAGCATCCATATGTATAAGTCTTTATTCTTATTAATTTTTACTCACAACATTCACAGAAGCATGCACCAAGAGTGTGTACTGCAGACAAGCAGCACACTGATCTCAACCTCACGTTCACAAGGAAATTCAGAGCAGATCAGCAGACTGTGCTTGGCTATTGGTGTAATGTCTGCAAGTGCATAACTATTTTTCTCATTGGGATGCAATATTCACTTTCATTGAACTACATAGGCGGGACAAAAAAAAAGGGGATAGTAGTGACAAGAGTCTTTTCAGTGCAACATGTAGCACCTCAACCTTGCGTGCGCACATTGGTCGCGAAGGAGGACGTCACTATGCGAACTACCGAGAGCTGTGTGAGCAAAATGGAATCAAGCCAGATGACCGATGTGCTCCTACAAAGAGCGTGGCTGGCACTGAGAGCATGCAGAGCTCCCTTGATCCATTCTTGGTTGCAGTAAAAGCAACGCCAACTTGGTCGCGTGAGGGACTTCTGTCTCACATCTTTGAGCTTGTAGTTTCAGATGATCAAGTAAGTGACTTTATTTTGTTGTTAGTAATATTCACGCACAATGTTCTATTGTCTATAGGCATTTGAGCTTGTCGAGAAACCTTCATTCCGTGCTCTACTACAGTATCAACGGCCTATCATGGCTCCACGTGACATTCCCCATGCTCAGACTGTCGCTGATGAGATATACGCTAAATCTTTAAGGGTAAAGGGTCTTTTACGGGAGCAATTCAAGAATTTAGACTTGGCTGTTTCATTCACTTTTGACGCAGGCACATCTCGCGCTTCCGACCCATATCTCACCGTTACCGGTCATTGGATTGACAAAGCCTGGACTCTCCATGAGCAGGTTCTCGCATTCACTCTGATTGAGGGGTTGCACACAGGTGCCAACACAGGCCAACTTCTCATCAACATCTTCCAGGGCTACGGAATACTGACTCCAGACAAGGTATCTGTAACACTACTCAATGTGATCTAAATTAAACTCTTGCAATACTTTAGCTAGGCTGGGGTGTCTCCGACAATGCATCAACATGTGGCAGTGCCATGAAGTTTCTCGCCAAGGCCGTTGACCCTTCTCAAATGATGTGGATTGCAAAAGAGCGATGTGGGCGTTGCATGGAGCACTCTGTGCACTGTGCAACATGTGCGTTCATTGAAGCAGTCACCCCAACGCCTGTCCACAAAATGAAGAAGAAGTTGAGCAGGAAAGCCCCAGTTCACGAGGACGATCAAGAAGATGAGAACAATGATCCCACCTTGGGTCCGATTGACAATGACAACAATGATGATGATGATGACGAGGAGAATACCCAATTCGATCCAAAAGATCTGTTAGGAAAGATTCTCGCATTCGTCAATCAGGTCCGTTCGTCCCCACAAGCCCGCACTTATTTCAGCAGACTTTGTGTCGAGGAGAACCTTACACCCCTTCAACTGTTGAAGTGGGTCCGAACTCGTTGGGCGTCTTTGTATGATCTGATCACTTGTTTACTGGACGTACAACCAGTATGTTCACTTACAATCTTTTACTCATATTACATACTGAAATTGATATAGGCCTGTACTAAATTCACACTCCTTGCAGATAGCTCGCCGCAGTCCCTGATCTCACTGGAACAAAGACATATGAGATGTTCAAATTAACCGTGGCAGAATGGAGTCTTTTGCAACTTATTCAAGAATGCTTAAAGGTAAGTCGTCTATATTATACATCATGTGTCATAGTACTTAGAATTCTGCAACCTCTAGGAACCTGCACTTGCTTGTCAGACTTTCTCAGCGGTGACCCGCCCATCCATCCTCCGTGCACTTCCTGCACTAGAGTTTATGCAGGAGAAATGGGAGACAATGTCACAGGTCAAAAAGTATGTGCCTGTCCTTGCAAGGCTTGAAAGTGGACTCCACAACTTGTGCAAGTGGTACCGGAATATGGACGACACGAATATTTATTTTATTTCTCTTTTACTTGATCCTGGGATCAAAATGGAATATTTCAAGACACATTGGGACGACGGGTACATCAAGCACGTAATGGATATGCTGTATGAATTGGTATGTTTCAACTGCTTCCTCCTCGTCATGCAAATCTCACATCATTATTGGCAAGTTTGACCGTTACGCAGAAAAATATGGTAACAACAATTCAACAGTCACAACAGAGGATACCCAGCCGATACCACCAAACCGTGATAATGCCTACAGCTCAGCATGGATGTGTCGTGCTGTCCAGGCTTGTGTCACCACCGAACACGCAACTGCTGATCCACGACGTGAAGTGAACAAGTATCTCGCATGCCCATTGGATATGGGATACACAGATGTACTACTTTGGTGGATGGTATGTCGTCATCATGTGTTCATTCTACCTTACTAATCCATCATACAGGCCCACAAAGTTCAATTCCCCATTCTTGCACGCATTGCCCAAGACTATCTTGTGATTCCAGGGTCTTCCGTACCTTCGGAATGGAGTTTCTCAAGTATGAGACACATTGGCACTGACTTCTGCAACAGCCTTGGGCCCCGAATGTTCGAATCACTTCAAATCCTGAAGGGGGGTTACAAATCTGGGATTATTTCGGCCTCAGGTGAGATTGGTCAGGCTGAAGCAGGCCAAGCTGTGCCGTTTGCCCTCGCAAGTGACTTGGAGACCCTTCTGTAAACGGTTTAGGACTTTTTTTAAGCTTTGTATCACCCTGCGCGCCTCAGATTGTAAAAAAAAAAAGTTTTGCTATGAAGACGGTTTGAAACCTTGGTTTGGCTGGGAAATAAAAGGTCAAACGGTTTTATACCGGTTTCAGTTTGGTTTGGCAATAAGTTGAAACTGAACTCCAAGTTCAGGTTCCAGTTTGGCCAAAAAAGGCTAAAACCAGACCAAACTGAACTTTGGGAGCACTAGCGGCCAGATCTGGTCTATGAGGGACTGGTATGGTATTAGGAGGTGAATACGGTTAGCCATCATAGGCAGGAGGTGGTGTACCCTCAGCCATTATTGAATGATGAGTATTGATGCACAACTAAGAGGTCTGGCAATGGCCAGATCACTATTTGACTTTATTTTTTATTTTTTATTTTTTATTTTTTTCACACACACCAATGATTTCCGGAAATGCTGTTCAAGTGCCAAAAAAAGGACTTGTTATTTTGCTGATGCTGTACTTGAAGCTCAAATGTTTAGTGGACTATGAGATAAAACCCAGCTTCTGACATTCATGTATAGCATTAGCCAATGTAAAACACAGGTTAAACTCAAGTCCTAAGCTGAACCTTGAACGAGCCTTGGCTTCCATCATTCACTTGAATGATTTTGGCTATCCTTTTCAAAGGGCTGACATGTTACTGCCGGTTGCAGCATTGGCACGCTCTCACATCCATTTTCGACCAACATTCTCACACGCTTCACTTTTTTTGGTGGTGTAGCTAGGCGAGTGTCCCGCAAGATTGTCGGGTGATCAACCTTATCAAAAATATTCATTTTAAATTTGAATATATACCAAATATACGACGTGTCTACTGGAGTCACGTCCGGCGGTGTGACAGGAAGAAAAAAAAGGTTGTGACCATGAAAGCCTAAGGCCTGAGCTCGTTCATGGCAGAAATTCACGACCAATTCGACACAATCATAATTCTAGATTTCGGCTCTCAGGTTTGTCAGTTCCCAAGCCAACCGCGACCCAACCCAGACGCTCGCATTGACAGTACAGCCATCTGATAACACGACGATGCCGGGAACTCAATGTGTATGCAGAGCTGCTGCCTTGTACGGCGCTGGTCAGAGAGTTCAGGTTCAAACCGAAGGGTGAGTAGGGGGGTGGATTTTGGGTCAGATCGACGCTGATTGTACTTTTGTTTTTGTTTTTTGTTGCAGGAATTATACTTTCCGGGTCGCCATACTCGGTGTACGACGACGACGCGCCTCATGCCGATCCTGAGATCTACAACCTCGGTGTCCCGGTCCTGGGCATATGCTACGGACTCCAGGTATCCCGTGTCTCACGCGTTCACGGTCGGACGCAGACTGATCACACCCACGTTATCTAGGAAATGGCCTGGCATTTCAATGGGAAGGTGGCGAAATGCGACCACCGCGAATACGGTTCAGCTCAGATGAAAGCGATTCCGCTCGGCCAAGGACTCATAAACTCATCCGTGGACGCGCTCTTTGAGGGTCTGGGCGACGACATGCAGGTATTGTACACATCATCACACCTACACATACGAAAAATCATCCGTGCCTGCAGGTATGGATGTCTCACGGCGACCAACTATCAGCGCTGCCGGACAGCTTCCACGTGATTGGCCAGACCAACACCGCACCCTTGGCCGCCATCGCACACGACTCTCGCCCATTCTACGGCATCCAGTTCCACCCGGAGGTCACGCACTCACACCAAGGTCAGAAAGTCGTCTCCCGCTTCGTCATCAGCATATGCGGCTGCCGCCCGCACTGGACTATGGTATGTGCTCATTCATTGCCCACTGGCTGCTGCTGACCGGTATATACTTGCGCTGTGCTTGTGCTTGTATAGGAAGAGTTTATTGGGAAGGAGATTATACGCATACGGGAGATCTGTGGACCGAAAGGCAGGGTGATCGGTGCTGTCAGCGGCGGCGTCGATAGTACTGTCGCCGCAAAGCTTATGCACGAAGCTATCGGGGACCGGTATGCACCCAACCGCCACATCACCCCGCCCCGCCTGACCCGCCTTCTGCAGATTCCAAGCTGTGATGGTGGACAACGGCGTCCTCCGGTTAAACGAAGCAGCCCAGGTGAATGAGATGCTGAACAAAGACCTTGGGGTGAACCTCACTATCGTCGACGCGTCTGTGCTCTTCCTGTCGCGGCTCGAGGGTGTCGAAGACCCGGAGGCGAAACGTAAGATCATCGGGAACACGTTCATCAACGTGTTCGAGGAGGAGGCGGGGAAGATCGAGGCGCGCGCGGAGGAGGAGGAACGCGCGGGTGCCGCGGCAAAGGGGCGCGTGGAATGGCTGCTCCAGGGCACGCTGTACCCGGATGTGATCGAGAGCATCAGCTTTAAGGGCCCAAGTGCGACCATCAAGACTCACCATAATGTCGGTGGCCTCCTCGCAGATATGAAACTCAAGCTGATTGAGCCACTCCGGGAGCTCTTCAAGGGTGTGTTTGCCTTTCTCTCTCCCTCCTCTGCGTGTACTCTGAGTGATGTTCTGCACTGCAGATGAAGTGCGAGCGCTCGGACGGTTGCTTTCCATCCCGGCGCCCCTTGTGCAACGGCACCCGTTCCCAGGCCCGGGGCTCGCGATCCGGATCCTCGGGCCGGTGACGCGCGAACAGGTGGGCATCTTGCAACAGGCGGATAGCATCTACATCGAGGAGATCCGGAGGGCGGGGCTCTATGACGAGATCAGCCAGGCGTTCGCGGTCCTGTTGCCCGTGAAGGCTGTTGGGGTCATGGGGGATCGGAGGACGTATGAGCAGGTTCGTTTGCGTTTTCCTTGTGTTTTTGTTTCGGGTGGGGGGGGGGGGCTAGCGTGAGTTTGCTTATTGGTGGGTGGGTAGGTCATTGCGCTCCGGGCCGTTCAGTCTGAAGATTTTATGACAGCGGATTGGTAGGTCTCATGGCTTTGTCGTATTGGTTGTTGACTGACGGTCCGATGGGTGGTAGGTATGAGTTTCCTGCGCGGGTGTTGCGCCGGATATCGTCCCGCATCACGAACGAAGTAGGGGGGGTAAACCGTGTGACATATGATATATCGTCGAAGCCGCCTGCTGTACGTTGCCTTGCTTTTTTGTGGTGTGGTGTGGCTGATATGTGTTTGGGATGCAGACGGTGGAGTGGTTGTAGAATTGTGGTGCTGGTTGGATTAGAGCAGTTGGGCAGTCAAAAACAAAATAGATTATTAGATGTGATGTATTGACTCGGAGGTACGTTACAGTAGAATGTTCGAATAAGATATATGTTACCCGGTGTAGAAGCTTATACCGTAAGTCACTTACGTATACACAATCTTTCTACTGTACCACAGCGAACCGGTTAACTCTCAGTTTCTCGTTCTCTTGTCAGCTAATGCTCGTCGTCACCGACCATCGTACTATGGAACTTCCTGTCGCTCTCTCTTGTTCAGACCGTTCTTCCTCCGAGTCTCCTACCAGCAGGAGAGCCAGAGTTTGTTGATTGAGGTGCGTGGGAAACGGTTTTCAGATCCCGATCACGTCGATTGCTTTTACCACATACCAGCCTGAGCGTTATGATGGTACCCAGCCAGTCTCAACCCCCAGCACTGGTCGAAAAGACCAAGACGAAGCCGACTCATCACGGGCGAAAGAGCTCTCTGAGTTTGCGGGGGAAACGAATAAGCACCAGTTTCGAATCCACCGGCGTTATATGTGCGTGCCGTTCCTTCTCTGCACAATTGCCCGGTCGATGCTGAAACGCGAATAGCCCAGCCGCATACCAGCGTGAGCGATAGCAGCTTTTATAAACACATCGACCCCGAGCTGCCTGAGCCGGCGCGTACACGACAACTCCTCATCTGGTGCGCGTATCGCGCAATGAGCAATACATCTGAGACCATGCCGGAGGCCTCTTCGTCCAAGCGCAAGCTCAACCCTTCAAACAAAGATCCGCCATTATCTGCGGAAGCTGCACAGGCGCTGAAAAACGTGCAACAGGATGTGATAAGAATGTTGGCGGAGGGAAAGATTGAGACGGGTCGTTATAATCGAGAAGCGTTGGATGGGCTGGAGGTACAGCCTATCAAAGAGAACGCACAGAATGTGAGGAATCGGCAGTGCATGACAACGTATTCAGCACAAATCCAACGGTGCGTGTCTGTCTTGTTTGTGAGTTGATTTAATTTTGTTTACGCTACGTATGGCTTAACAGAGCAGAAGCAGAGGATTCAGCGTGGGAGAAGGCGAACCAGCTGTACGATCTGCGTCTAGCTGAACTTGAAAAACTCGCCTCAAATGTATCCGTAACACACTCGCAGAAAGCCAAAGGCAAACGACGTGCAATGTCTGCGGACGACGACGATTCGCTGGACACTGAGCCACGTATCCACGAACTTCCGGCTCATTTCACCGAAGTGGAGTTGGCGCGTAGTCTACTCGCTGAGGATTCTAATGGGAAGAGCCCCATATCTGCGCAAATGGAGGATTTGCATTTCACGGTATGTCCTGTATGAGTCGCCCGTATCCCGGTTTGCGTCTTACCCCGGAGTATAGGTGGACAGTCTACACTCGTTCGCCAGTTCGGCCTTACAAATAACAAACGTATGCGAGAGAGACCTCGACCATCGTTTCGCCCTTCTCTCTTTCGCCCTCGCCTCTCGCTCCCAAGTCGTCCCACCCACGTTTCACTCAGCCAACCCCACAGCCCTCTCCAACTGCCTACCAGCGAATCTCAGCCGGCCTGAACACATTACAGATCCACAAGAACTCTTGCGGGCGCTGTCGAGAATAGATATGGAGAGACCACCGGCGCAGGTGGGTGATGCCGCTCGAAGCGCTGTGCGACAAATTCAGCGGGCGAATCAGGCGGCAACCGGGGGCGTAGCTGTCTCCCAGAGGCGTTTAACTGGGGTGCCGCCGCCAACGCCGAGGAAGCCACCTGGGACGCCCAGGAGACCTACGACGCCTGGGAGGGAGCGGTGAGACTTTGTTTCTCGTTTCGAGCTTGGCGTCCGCCTGTCGCTGGTCCTGGCCGCTTGTGATCTTTATTATATTTAAATCTAGCTCACCTCGTGAGGTTTACACAATGACAGCAGTACACTTTTCACACTATCACACCAATAGGGAAAGTCCTTCAGTGATTCCCCACAAAAATCTTAAAGAAAGAGACATGATGTCGCTTGAGTCAAGTCTTCAACATTTGTCCGCCGGGAGTATTCCCCATGGAATCAAGCTCGGACGAAGGACGCCCATCATGGAACTGATCGTATAAGCAAGTACGACGTGGCTTTCCTCTGCCTCCAAAAAATTCACCAACTTGCATATTGATGAAATCACACTTGCAAAAGAAAGTAAACCGAGAGGTAGTAAGTCACTACAAATGCAATGTGTCGACCAACAATCCAGAGCTGGCCGGTTCAGCTCCCAGAGTCCCATCTCTCCTCATCCTCAGGGCCCCCTCATAAGCCTTACACAGATACGTCAGGAATCCCACCATATCGAGCTTACCCGCCGCGACGAGCCGGTGGTGCAATATCTCCACGTCCATAAAAGTGAGCAACGGTGGAACAGTGTCATCAGGTACCTCGACCGTTGATGTCATGCGAACCAAAGGCCGTACGCCTACGAGGGCGGTACGGGTGGACCGCATTGCCGGTTTGGGTGCAGGCTCCCGGACATCGGCAGGAGGATAGCGGCGGGAGAAACGTTTGACTTGATCGACCGCACGGTCAATGTTACCTGTGCTATATATCAGGCCACAATTCGTGAGTACTAGGTATGAAGATGTGAAGGAAAACTGACAGCGTCAATACACGTATCATCGCAACATGCGCGCGTTCAATCGACCGCGCATCAACGCCACAACCGTTGTACTCTCCTTCTCGGCGACTATCCTCCAAACTCTGCCACTCAGGCCACAAATCCTCTGCAAACGCCAACGCCACAGCTCTCTCTTTGCCCCTTCGTGACACGGCGCAGCGCTCCAGGGCCTCCACGTACGAACGGGTATTCCGCAGCACGTCAAGATCCGCAAAGAGCGTCTTGAACAAGCCATATGCAACGCTCAACGAGGAGTGCACGTAGTGGACGGATAAGTACGAGTTGACGAGGCGAGGCGTCAATTGTACGTTTTTGAATAATTTGCGTGGAGATACAGAGACATTTTTGGAGCCGCCCGTGTCATGAACTATGCGATTAAAGAGTGCCTTGGCTTCACCGACGACTTCGGAGCGACTTTGCGGCGGTATATGCGAGAACGTGGGTTCCGCATCTTCTACGGGCAGACTTTCCTGAGGCGCCGAATTGGACAAGGATCCGTTCACAGCTGATCTTAGCGGTGCCGCCGAGGCCTCCTTCTCATCGACTAAGGCAGCGAATGTCCGTTTGAATGGTGGGTGATATGCAGCGTATGCATGGAACACATGCATCATCATTTCTTCATTCACCTCAACATCCGCCACTCCTTCCCCACCACTATGCCGAACCGTCTCTGCCAATATCCACCTCGCCCTTCCCAAATCACCCAGCCTCTTCGCTGCCTCCAACAGCGCACAAAAGATCTTGCGATCAGGTCTGAAGGCAGACCGTCCTCGCGCGTCCCCATGCGCGTCCAGCATCTCCTTCGCAAGTCTAAACGCCTCATTCACGTACCCTTTAACCCCAGACCTCGCACATGCTAGTATGATCGCGCCGTACGCTCCCGCTGTGGGCTCAATGCGTTTGTCTATCGTCATCTCTGTCCAGAGGTCCAGAGCGCGCTCAGGTTCGGAGGGAGAATTGAGGGAAGAGGCGCAGGCACGGATCATGAGGGTGTAGAGAAGGGCATCTGGGGTGGGATGTGCGACGTATCGCATGTGGGTGAAGAGGTCCCAAGCTTGGGCACGAGCAAGTGAGGTGTGGACGGAGAAGAGGGTGGTGATTAAAAGGGTGTATGTGGCCATTGGGGCCGGAATATTGCGGGTTTCGTACGAGTGCAATACGGACAAAGCAGAGTAAGGAATAGTGTTTGGCGGCGTGGCGTTGAGGTGGGCCTTGATGTGTAGGTGTCGTTGACGCTGTGTCGGAAGTGCTAGTTGTGTTTCGGGCGCTTGTTCCTGCTGAGAAACACTCTTTTGTGAACCCTGGTCTACAGAGTCTGTAAGCGACGGCAGTGCAAGCAAGTCTTCATACAGGTTCAGCAATTCCTCTTCCGAGAATGCGGGCAGATCGACGACCTCAGGTACCAAAGTTGCTTGCAGATCATGTACACGACGCTCCAGTTCGGTCTGTGGCCTACCAAGTCTTTCGTCCAACTTCACAGCTCTAACGACTGTCCTCCCGTGTCTTTCTCCAGCCGGATATTCATGCGGTGACGAGGCAACCGCTAAGGCCGCCTGTTGCATAGTCCTTGTAAATATTCCAGAACGGCATTTGTGTTTTCTTGCAGATATTAATGTGGGCCCGTGGAGGCGGGTAGACAGGCGGACTACGGTTAGGTCTAGAAGGGCTGGTGGGAGGAGAGTAGTGGATAGGATCATGGTGGTGGTCCTAATACGAGTTGCAAAAAATTATGGTATTGCATCACGTGACAGTTATTCACTAGCTACTAGTATCCACGCTTTTGTGCTTTGGGAAACACAACCGGATCTGAAGTCCTTCCAGCTTCACCGTATGTAAGTACGCCAATATGTGGCATTACGTTGTATTTTAGGGCATAATGCGCTGGAGAGACGTTCCTGTGCACGCAGAGGTATAAGACAGACAGTCTGATTGTCCCAACACATACTCACTTGAATGTCGGCGAGCGGAACTGGTATTTATTCTTTCCAGCGACGTTGATGACAGCGTCCTCTTTGCGGCGCACGATGCGATCCCAGATGACCACGTCATTCTTCACCTGGAATTCCAGGACGGCAAGAGCACACAACCGTCATTCGTAGACACGAGTACCAAATTTTTCAACTGACCCCTTGCGCGTCGGTATATTCAGCTTCCAAGTAGAGAAACAGTTGCTTTGTGTTCCAATTGAAGAGTGGCGTCAGATCTGTAGTTCAATGTAGAATAAAGTCACCAGATGTCAACCTCAGGGTACGATACACGTACCAGCACTAACATTGAAGTTCACATGAGCAAGCTCTTGCTTCTGATTTGGGTATCGTCGCTCATTTGTTACAAACCTGAGATAACCTGAGTCAGGCTCAACTGTACGAAAGAAATGAGCAGACGAACTGACACTTTGACTGGAGCAATGGAGAGACCGCCCTTTGGATCAGCAGTAAAGACGAAAGTCGACAAAGTTATGGCCACGACCAAAGCCATCAGGCAAGAAGACAAGAGTGCGGAGACATTATTGATCCTGGCGTATACACTGTGCATAACGATGCTGGTAGATTGCAGCGGAGGTTAGGGTTACACGATTCCATATTCTTTTTATCCAACAGTTTACCCGGTTCAGTATTACATTACTACAGTAGAGTAACCAAAGCTAGATCCTTCTAGTCCTCTTGCAATTAGAGTGAATTGCTGTGCAGCGTCTCGTATTCGTTTCATTGATCGAGAACTGTTGCAAACGTAGGTAAGAACTTCAGATCTTGAGGTTCGCTCCAACAGAAAGAATCACCTTGACGCAGCCTTCACAAACTTTTCCTTCGCCTCCGGCCCTGCTTTCGATGGTACGAAATCGTCCTGGAAGAGCGTGTTCACAAAAAAAATCGAGTTTCTTTGTAAATGTACTCACAGCGAATAGAATCTCCGCCATCCACGCCTTGCATTCTGCCGGAAACCGACACATCAAGGTAGACAGTAGTTCGATCAGATTAGGAGTGGCAGACCTCGGGGCCACTCCAGCAAATCCATAGAGCAACGCCCGCATAATTGACCGGCCATGACCTTGTATGAGCACAGTTTTTGCGTCACCGAGTTCGTCACTTAAGAAAGTGCGGTTGATGAAGGTCCCCTGAAAACGAGAGGTCGGTTAGGCTACATCGGGGAGCAAGGCGGAACTAACAAGAAATGTGCAGGCAGCTACTAGAGAATATCTCTCTTGTAGGGCTAGTGAACCAACTGCGCACTGCATCAGCGCATCTAGCGCTCCGGGCGGGAGTCTGTAGAAAGCTCCCACAAAGTGCAGTGCAACCTCTCGTTCGAGACACGTCAGTGTACAGGTACAGAAGCGAGAGGGCAAGAACTGACTGGCTCCATGCAACCAAAGAACGCTTGCACGACGTCCGGGTTCTATAACAAGTATATAAGAACCACAATCATGAATACGCTGACCAATTCGACATACCGATTCCATCGCTCCCAACTGACCCAGAAAGTTCAGTGACAATTGCAGCAGTACAGGAAGCATATTCGACATGATAACGTGAGCCTCTGCGCTCGGTCCAACTTTGAGAGTAGGCGACATCAGTGATGGAGGATCCAGTTGAATGATGAGCATGCTAGCAAGGGACAACCAGACGGAAGTGAGATGCCGCTGGGATGCGAGGCAAACCAATTCCAGAAGCGGGCCTGCGGGCAAGGAGAGGAGTGTTGTGTCGGATGGCAATGAAGTTATGGACTTGAACAGATCACTGAGAGCCTAAATGGCGGGAGGCACGGTTAGCCACCCATCGTGCTTCACCTGCAAATAAACAACGATTTACATCACTGACGCCTGCATCAGTTGACCACAGATCCACCGCACTTCGGACAGCAGTGAACATGTCCTCGCGCAGTTTGATCATTCTCAAGTCTTCACGACCGTGTCTCATTTTCTCGGCTTCTGCCTGCTCCTCTGGTGAGTCGTCAAGCGTCAACAAAGACTCCGTTGTTTGCGTAAGGCCTTTAGCGACTCCAGAAAGCGTTCGCAGCTGTAGGATGGCCATAGCACGGGCCTCTTCAGGAAGCTATCGTCCCAGCCGGAGGTAAAATCGACAGGGTCCCGTGGAGAAGAAAACAAGACACGTACATGTGCAGAAGAACGTAGTGCTTCCATGAGTTTCGCAACGACTGGATTGACAATGGCCTAATTGCAAAGCATCAGAGTGTGTACAACTGGCAGAAACAAAGTGAAGCAGTACTGACCTCAATGGGCGGAATCTCTTCTTCTGGCGGTAGAGCTTGAATAACACTCGCGATGGACTGGAGCACCTTGCTCTTCTCAGTATCCTAAAATTCATAATCAGCAAGGAAGACACAATAGAGAGCCAACACTCCGTACCGGAATACCAGTCAACCCCGCGTGAAGTTCTGCAAAAGCACCAATATGAGGAGCGAGAGCCGTCCGATTCGCATCGCACAAATCACGTAGGGCATTTGCCGCCTCAAGGCACAACGCAGGCTCCGGGAGGGCCGTGACGACATATGAAATCACGTTCATCAGGAGAGAGGGTGTCGCCGAAGGTGCTGTTGGCTGTGTGGTAAACCACGAAGCGTACGCACCTACTCGAAAGAGTTAGTGGTTAGAGCTCTCAAAGTGCGGGATATTCACCGATAATTCCCAATGCGGTACGTCTTACTCGATCTTGTCCTGTCGTTGGTAGTCTCCCCAGAATGTCGACAGTGAACAACCGTTCAAGATTGGAATTGTTCTCGATAGGAATGGCCTCTTGAATTGACATCACGCAATGCAGCGTCGCCTCGATTTCCTAGGATAATTCTATATGAACTGTCCAGTGCATAGGGAACTCGACGTACCTCCCATCCCTCATGTTCTCCTTTGGTCGACAACCGCTCAACGATGTCATTTATGTAAAACCCTAGCATGTCATCCCGAAGAACATAATACCTATATGATATTGAAAATGGATGAAGAAACTGTGACGATGAATTACTCACGCATTAATAAGAGCATCGCCGACATCTCGTCGGTAGCTGGATAGAAACATTCACCGTCAAGAAAGATATATTTTCCATCAGAATCTCCACTCACATTCGGAATTTCTCTCGCTGATCTGTGAACAGACACATGTGTCAAACACGATCACAGGAAATAAGTTGCCAGAACAGAACCTACCTTTACCCCAACCGCTCAAAATACTATTCGCAGGCCAAACCACTTTCCTCCTCAAAACTTGCACAAGCTCTCTATACACAGCCTTCGAAATCACCCACTGATCCTTCTCCTTCTCTTGTACTCCGCTGACACCAACACCAGATCCACCCACACCGTCCCGGTCATCACCGTTCCCGTCTTGGAAATAGTAATCCGTATTCCACAACGCCTCCTGAAACAGATACCAAAACCCGAGTGTCATCTCACTCTCGTCCTCGTCCGCGCCGTAAAATCCGGGTAAGGCGGTGTAGGCTAGAAGGAACTTGAGGAACGTTTGAACGAGGTGACTTTTCGTTAATTGGCTTGGAGGTGGCGTGGGTGTGGGTGTGTGAGTTGGTGTGGATGTAGATGGACCTAAGGCTGGGGGCGAGTGGAACGCGGTGATCGGTGATGGGGAGGCAATGTTGGCAGCTAGGTAGGATGTGGAGTGATCTCCAAGGGCGACGAGAAGTTTACAGAGGGAGCGTGATGTTTCGTCGACCGAACCCGCTTCAGAAAAATGGTTTCGTCCCACAGATCAGCCAAGACGACAAACACCAGTCAAAAACTCACAGGTTAAACTCGCTTCAACGATCCTTCCGCCCCACCTTTCCAGCCAAACTAGGAGAGGCTCTACAAGTGTCTTACTACCCGACCCATCTGACAGTGCCGATTTTGACATGATCTCTTGTAGCGCATCTGATGCTGGAATGAATGCGGCATCGTCGAATTCGAGATGCGATGAGGATGAAACGGGCGTGAGAAGGGATATGAGAAGAGGGATCAGGGGTGTTAAATCACTTATAATGGGAGATCTTCGTTACATCCTGATGACCAAGAAAGAAAGAAAAAGACACCCACTTTCCTGGGAGTGTTGAAATCCACGCTTCTAGGCATTTAAGCGCTGAACGCAGCTCGTTGTGCGATACGGATTGTCTCGGTCGTGTAATAGATGCAGTGATGGCTTGAACGACCATGGGCACGGTGTCCAAGAGGGACTGTTGCATTTGTTGTCTGTACGAGTGTACAAAACAACATTTCGTCAACTCTTGCCCTGTGTCGACAACGGCTACAAAAGACACTCACTTACTCGACCCTATGAGATCTGCGGTGCCTATCTCCTCTACCACGATTGAAAGGAAGTCTAGTACATATTCTGTAGCTGTACCGCGTCCTGAGAGGGCCGTTACGCATGCAATGATCCAGTTGGGCCACCGTGGCGGGTGCCCGGGGACCAGTTTAAGGGCAAGGGAGGTGAGCTGCATATTTGACATCGGGGATAAGGACCCATAGTCAGAGAGGAGGGTGTATAAAATCGATGCGAGACGCACAGTGACGAAAAGCTTGCGGAGTATGACCTTGTTACGACCGTTTGCGATTGAATGGACAGTGAGATCAAGTATGAGGTCGCGTAGTTGAAGTTTGTGAATTTCGGGGAAGGATTCCCTGGAAAATTGGACGATTGTATCAGCATTTCGTGATTCCTTCTCCGACAATTTGGAGCACAAGAAATGGCCCTTTATTGACTATCCAGGTCTGGGGAAGTAAATACACTCGTGTGGTAGTCATGGAAAAAGATTCCGCGTCTCGCCACGGCTGGAATCGTCCGGCTGCGCCGTGGGGAGTCTATGCCAAGCTTTGGGACCTTGAAACGTCTGTCTCTCACGTAGGCCTGGATGTGACGATTCGTGTGCATTTCCCAGATGATCGAACATAAAAGAGCTTCTTCAGCGCCAGAAATATCCTCGCAACAATCACTCTTCATTGACAAAAAGCAAAACAACCTACCAGTCTCTCGCGATCTTGACTTGAGCAGTGTGAGCTCCGAAGAACTGGACATTTGGATCCTGGTTCTCCAAGAATGGGATGACGAGGCCCCAGGCCTCCTGATACTTCTGTATTTCAAACAGCTCCTGTTGGAGACGCCTTTGGTCGTCCGAAGAGGCCTGAGCGGTGGCAGTGTATACTTGTTGGATCAGCTGCTAGGAGATCAGTTAGTGGCATGGGCGTGTGGGCGGACAACTGACTTGTGTTGCTCGCTGTATGTCGGACGGGGACAACACGGGGAGGAAGTTGGCAGCCGCCATGCAGACTGGCCAATCCTTTCAAGTTTACGAGTCCAAGTCGTTAAAGTCACATGACTTGGTGCGCGTCATCGGATTATTGACGACTCTACACGGATAATTTTTACATGTAAGGATGGTGGTGGTAGCGGGTTCAGAACGTAATCGCAGGCCGACTACCTAATTCCAACAGACAATCATGGCACAATGGAAAGAGTAGGGCGATTTTCAGCCAAAGCACTGGGAAATTTTTGGATAACCTCTGGTTCCCCCGTTGGCTCCCCAACATCGAGGTTGAACGACATGGTCTTCAAATTGGGCAACCAACTGGGGTTGGCGGAGGCTTCGATCCAAGAAAACATGTAATTGGCCATGTTCGGTGGTCCTCTGAAGCAGAAGTGTTCAAGGTTGGGAGGTAGATAGTATGGCAGGTAGTTCAATGATAATGCTGATGAGTAATCCAGCTCTTCCCATAGGGCCAAATCCAGCGAGTGGAGCGTAGAGCACTGCTGTAAGGTTTCGAGAAAGTCTGCAGGCTCGTATGAGTAGGAAAAGTCGCAACCGGAAGTGCTCTCAATCTTGAGCGTCTGGATGTTATCAGCGATGGCAACGTCTGTGCGAAAACGGATGAATGTGTCGATTGCGTCGTTCTCGATCATCGTGAGATGGCGCAACATGCTTTTACGGGTGGAGGGTGTGAAGGTTACGCCACAGCAGAGATTAAGCGTCAGAGATGTGATGGAATGGAGGTACTTGGAAGTAATATCATCGGAGACGCCTTCAGGGACCAGGGATTTAAGGGGCCAGTCTTCAAGCAGGTCCAACGGTTCCATGTCACACATCTCTATGGGACTGCCGTTGGCGAGGATGCAGGCCATCCGAACCTTTCCATATTAGCATGCTTAGCTTCCCTTGCCAACACCATCCCTCGAAGCGGACTGTGTCAATGGGTGGATCTTCCGGGTTCTCCGATGTGGCACAGTTACTCTGCACTATGGCACGGAGGCGGTCGGCGAATAGCCGAAAGGTATCAGAGGATGCAAAAGGGTCGTCATCTAGTTCAGATTCCTCGTGCATATCGACCTCAGAAGTGTCAAATACCAAATTGCTACACGTAAATTTAAGGACTGCGCACGGTGAGTGTAGCAGTTCGAGTTCGTCAAGGGGCGATTTCCAACCCCACCACGACGGCCATCATAGCGGCCTGAGCCCGATCTCCCGTCCCTATTTCCTGGGAATGCGCGCCGGCGGTGAGTCACGCCGGGAAAAACTCTTGAGATTTGATGAAACTAACGGAACCTGTGGTGCTCATAATGTCGCGGCCTGCGACCATTGCCGATTAGAGCACCTGAATACATGTCTATGCCATCTACACCCAGGTCATATAGGCTGAGGACGAAGAACGAATAACAAACGTACTCAAGTCCGGCCTGATTTGACTGCTGTAAGGAACGTCACCACCATTGGCATCCACTCTTGCATTGCGTGTTGCTGCGCAGAACATGAGAGACCTAGTCGAGGACTCGGAAAAGTTGACGCTACTGACTGATTGACAGACCGGCAAAGTTTGAGGGCGGTCGTGGTTGGGCTGTAGTCCCAGTATTCATGTGTGTAGTTGGAGAGGACAATGGATGCCTCATGCCCTTAGGTGCCCTTCAAATTCCCCATCGTAGTTACCGGTTTTATTACGTTATTGTCCTGCTTTGGGCAATCTGATCCAAGCGAAAGCCTAAAATGTAAAGGCTAATACAGTCATTCATAATCGTTCCGGCCTTCCGCTATAATGAGACGTTACGCATGACCTCAGCCCGGGCATTGCTGGCACTCCTAGCCTTGTAACATTTAAATATCTATCTGATGTTTTGGGTGCATTCTTGTTTTCGGAAGGTTTGGGAGCCCAATTATAGGGCTTTGAGCCGCTCTGGTGCCATTTTCAGCCACAAATTACTATATTTGGTAGATATGTCATAACCCCCAAACCGCTCACCCGAAATGAGATTGCAATAAATCCCTATGCCCAGTGAAAATCCCGTGTTTTTAGAACGGATTAATTATGATTGTATAGTTACACCCAAAACAACATGATCTTATACGAAAAATGACCCTATAGCATATAAATTTTGTACCAAATTGGTTGATATATGATTGCCAATAGTGCACAATAGTTTTACATCGGATCTCTAAGTACATGCCATTTCTTGCTCCCCGCTCCCTGCTGTACTGTACTCCCCGCGCTCCCCCACGCTCCCCCACGCTCCCCCATGCACCCTGCTGCACTGTACTTCCTGCGCTCCCCCACGCTCCCTGCTGCTCCCATGTTCCAATGTGCTTCCCCCCTGCCGCACCAACTCCCTGCAGCCAGTCCCTTGGAATCCTTGGTGGCCTTCTTCCTCTCCTCGCTGAGCATTGTGTACTCCTATAATTGAAGTCAGCGAAGTATTCGGATGCTCCTCAGGTTACTTACCATCTTCGTCTTCATGTCTAAGTCATCCCATACCTGTTTGAACACTGATCAGGCCGGTGCTGTGCTTCTTATGATAATCGATAGCATACAGATTGCTGGGGTAACTTCAAGTCAGTGGACTGTGGCTGAAGATGTCTGAATGTACATACCGTGGTGTGAGAGTTTTTTTCCTGGTATCATTGATCCATCCTTTGCGTTGTTTGAAGCAGTGTTGTCTGCTGAGAAAGCTGACGCGCTGACGGTTTATGTCGTTATCGACCCCGAGATATCAAAGACGAGCTACGCACCCTTGACATCCACACGAGATAACAGCGCCGAGGGTGTCGACTCAGGCTCCAGCATACCAGATCTGTAGTGGCTAGTCGTGAGTGGATATATTGATGACCTGGATCGACTCACAGCGGGTTTGAAAGATTCAGTGTGGAACTTGTCATGACATGACTTTTACCCCTATCTAGTTTCCTTTTTCGAACAGTCTGTTATCTCAGGATTACCACCAATAATCTTTGTGGCATCTAAGTCATAGCATTCTGGCGACCTCCCCTCTCTCCCTCTTCACCTCTAACCATTTCGCATCACTCTCTAGTCTTGTATCTTCATAGGAAGGCCAGTACTTAATTGTATTTGGTGTCGCCCTGACAGAACTTGTGGTAGCGGCAACAGCTTCGGCGGCCTTCTGAGTGGAAGTGGAGAGATGAAAAGATGAATCAGCAGTAAAAAAAAACCGGCGGCGCAGTCTGAGTCGAGTCGACTATAGAATTAGAAATACTAGGTTAACTCAACGATGTGTTGAATGAGTCCCTAGCACCCGAGAATTATACTGAAAGGATCTACATGATAGGATGCTAGCATATACTCACCTTACACCCTTCTTCTGCCTCCATCGCTTTCCCGTCCAGCATAGTCGCCACTTCCATCACGATCCTCGCTGCTGTCATCGGGTCCATCTCCTCTGCCTCCACTGGCACTGTGTACTCGGGGCCTAAAAGACGACGTGAGTGTGCTGCGAAATTGAGTGTGGCACTGGTATGTTAATTTAGAGACCTTCTTATGCTGTTTACATCTAACAGGACAATCACAACACCAGGAGCCCGAGTACATGAGAGGGGGATGTACATATGTGGTGGTAGTATCGATGAAAACTGTGACAATGACTGAGTTAGTAACATGTCGGAATTACATTAATTACAGCTACTACTAGTATTATCAATACATTATCTGAACGAATTCATCGAATGAATTCATCGTTGAAGCAAGCTATTTGAGGACATGTATTGTCCGGAATAGGCTCTATCAGAAATAAAACCATGACCTTCTCATATGAAAGCAAATAATACAATATAGTCCAATACAAAAATACGGGATTTTCACTGGGCCCTATGTTCCATGTCGGTTCCGGCTTCAAGCTATGCATTAAGGAGGTTATGTGATTAGGTCATGCATTATGAGAATGTCGACTGTACTAGGAAGTACTATATTTTGGTCAGAACAGTTGTTCCTCGCCCATCTAGCGATACATTTTAGATGCCAAGCTAGTTTGACACAAAATCCATTAGACTAAAGATGACAATCCCATAACACGCCACATCGGCAACATCGATCAGGAAAGCACACCAGTCGATGAAAGGTATTAGATGAAGCGAAGCCTTAAACATTCGTGGAAACACACTTCAAGATGGTCTCTGGGGATGTTCAACAGTCATACTACCTTGGCCAACTTGAACCCAACGTGAATGTCTTGCAATAACGAGGGTGTCAACACTGGCAGTGAGAAGGATTCCTCTTGGTCGTGAGGACAATGCTGCTTGGGAAAAAAAAGAGTACCCACACCATGCTGACACTTTCCGGCGAATGTCCTCAACACCAGCTGCGCCAACTACAAAATCTGTGACCATGAGATTACACCAATCGTGGTGAATTTCGAGATCAGAGTCCAATATGTTACTGCTCACAGCCCTCCACCCCACAGTACTGACATAGTGCGTGGAGTGCCGCCTGTCAATTTGTCTTGAGATGGCTTCAGGAAGGAAGGGATTACACACCACCTGCGCCAGAGGAAAGTTATTGAGAGCTGCGAGCTCCAGGTGGTGTCCTCGTAGAATGCACATAAGTGAAGCCCGAAATGAGGAACATTCAAACGGCTGCCGACTTGAAGAATCTGGAATGAAGCACATGTTCAATCCACAGCTTGAAATGATGGACTGAACAATGGAGGATATCTGCAATAGGGCGAAGAACACGGTCAACGAAGTACAAATGATGTCTGGTACGAAAAGATGGATACAAATGAACGTGTGCTGCAAGAACTATGTGAGAAGCAAGTGATTCCGTAGTGTGCACTGTCGTGGCCACTGAGGAAGATCGAGGGACACTTCAGCCGCTGAGGCATCTTTATACCCTCCCAAAATAGGAACTCGACAACCATACCTGCCAAGGGGATATTAATGAAATTAGCGCTCACAGCCATCAAAGCACCGGTGTTCCCTCCACCACCAGTCCCTCTGAACGAATTGAGAATCACGAGACGGTGGTAATGGAGGCGACGTACTCCACAGCCGATACGTCCTTGGGTGAGCGAGGACCAACGTGCTCAACGTCGCCTCGTCGAACCTCTGTGAGTGGGAATTCCGGTTGTAAAAACCGATATCGCCAGCGCGACCACCCGAAAGTTCGCCATGGCCTCCATTACCTGTAGCGGCGAGAGATGAGGGACTGGAGCGGGAAACAAGTTGCGATACTTACATATCTTGGTGCTGACAAGACTTTGTAAGGGGCCGGATTGTTCTGGGTGGGTACCACATAAATTGTCTATGTGATTATTGTCTATTTCAGGAAAGTTGACGGTCCAAACAAAATAAATAATAAACTAAAAGTAACTAAAAGTGCTCTGACCTGCTGAATACTGAACTGATTGTGGTCAGACCAGTATCAATGTCAGCGCGAAAATTAGCATTATAAAAGCACAACTGACTGAGGCCACAAAACACGACCCAAAAATTGTTAGGCTCTGAAACCTTAGCGGAGTCCAAGTTGCCATCCAATTTCTGAATATTGTGTGAGGCTCTTTTTACACACTTACAATACATCTTGGTCAGTCACAAATCAATGGTACTAAATATTGTAATGCTATAAATTCAAGCCCGATAATACTCCATGTAATATTTAGTAAATTGTTTTTCCTGAAATAGACAATAAAAGTGCTTAGGTTCACTTATGTCTTTATGGTACTTACCGGTGCTTAAAGTGCTTACAGGTGCTTGAAGTGCTTACAGGTGCTTGAAGTGCTTAAAGTGCTTATAGGTGCTTAAAGTGCTTAAAGTGCTTAAGGTGCTTACTGGTGCTTGAAGTGCTTACTGGTGCTTACTGGTGCTTAAAATTACTTGAGTGCTTATCTTTGCTTGAGTAGCTTAGTGACTTGATGTGCTTAAAAGTGCTTAACCATGCTTGAAAGTGCTTAACCTTGCTTGAAAGTGCTTAACCTTGCTTGAAAGTGCTTATACAATGTTTGATATGCTTGGCTTGCTTGACAGACTTACTGATATATTTTGTGAAATAAAAATAATAAGCTTGAGATTGCTTAAAAGTGCTTAAGCTAATGTCAAGCCATTTCAAGCACCATAAGCAAACCTAAGCAGTTTCAAGCAGTTTCAAGCATTTTGGGGTTTTCCTGATGCGGATGGTAGCCAAACGGACAGTGACAGTGATGATGGAGGGATTGATATGGAGGAAGATTTGGAAGATGACACTGGTGATGAAGGTTTCACAAAATATTAATGCTATGTTACCGACATCAACCAAAGTTTCACGAAAATGGTCGTCTCCTGCAATCTGTCCCCAATATATGCATGTCCTGCTGCTTGCCCACAATGCCATGACCGCTGTGTACACCTGTTTCGACTACCATTCCGTATATTAGACACTATTAAAGTATCATGTTGAGGACTTGGGATGTGAAGGAACAGTTGCATACTCTTAGAGGCAAGGACAAACCTTGGTTGGGCTTTGAATACTGAATTCAGTTATTACAGGCATGTTGGATTGCTCATCCAATCCTTCCGTGGCTTACCAGAGCCAACTCAAAATATGTGAATGTGCCAAAGTAAAGGACTTTTTATTAACCATTACCTAAATGATAGACCTTTTCGACCGTCGGTATAAAATCATCCAAAGCAATAAATGTGTGAATAAATATGCCACGTGTTCAGAAAGAGTAATGAAACGGGCGTTTTGCTGATGCGCAGGGAAGCCATGCAAAACATACTACAAGGTATTCGGTGATCTCAGCTCACGCATTCACCGTGCCCTCGTCGCTCTTCACGGCGGGCCTGGGGCCTGCCACAATTACCTAGTCAGTTTAGCGGGGCTCGCCTCGTCGTTCTCGATCCCCGTTGTCTTGTACGATCAGCTCGGAAACGGGCTGTCTACGCACTTACCGGAGAAGAACGGTGATATCACGTTTTGAACGGAACAGCTCTTCCTCGATGAGCTGGACAATGTGCTTAGATACCTGAAGGGTGGTTATGATGTCTGGGGGCATTTTGGGATGTTCGCGTCGCTTCATGCGCTTGGACATTCAAAAGGGCTGAAGCATCTATGAACTTGTGGAGGAGGCTCAAATGTTCTTGCGGCGCCTGATGCCGCAGGATATTCAGGACACGTTGGAGAAGCACGAGGCTGCCGGGACGACGGGAAGTAAAGAGTATATGGCAGCTGTTGATGCGTATTATAAGCGCTATCTATGCCGTGTGGACCCGATGCCGCAGCTGCTGGTTGAGGCGTTTGCGTGGCTCGAGAAGCATCCTACAGTTTATGGGACGATGTGGGTTGTGTTCCGTATGTTCAGGTTTGTGTCGTTTGCTGATTGTTTGTAGGAATGGACCGTCTGAGATACACATTGTAGGGTCTCTGAAAGGTTGGAGTGTGGTTGACCGACTACATGAGATCAGTGTGCCGGCACTGCTGCTCAATGGGCGCTACGACCAAGACTCTGTGATGCTTCCGTTCTTCCGACACATATCCAAGGTTAAATGGATGACGTTTGGAGAAATACAACGCTGTGGTTGGAGATTTCTTAGGTCGTCTTTAGTAGTGGGAATTGCCGAACGAATGTAAATTCTTGAATTCTCGGGTTGGTGTTCCAGTTTCAAGTTTCCAGTTTCCAGTTGCCCCGAACCGACCTAAATTAGGAAATCTCCTCTCACTTTTCATCGTTTCTAAATTCTCGCATCCACAAAAACGAAAAAACAATGTCCTCCGATGTAGAAATGTCTGAAATCTTCCAATTCAAAAATATTTCTTCAAAAAATTCTTCGCCTACTCCTCCTCCCCCCCTCTCCAGTCGCACTTCCTCCGTATCCCTCCCCGATACAGCAATCCATCCTCGAAATTCCCATCACCTCCCCACCATCATCACCGACAACCACCAACACCCTGACGACAACCACAAAATCACAAACCATGCCTCCACCTCTTCCACCTCGGCCAAACCCGCGTCAACTGCGCTTCACCCGAAACCAAAGTCTTCTAAACCCCGTCCCCGCTCACCCTCAGCCTCACCCCCGCCTCCGCCGCCACCACTCCAAACCATACGTATCGAAATCAAACTTGGCGGCCCAGACAGTTACGAGGTCGACATTGCCAGTATCGCTAAAGCGACCGGCCAGCGCCCCTCCACCCCCGTGCCGATCAAGCGTGACACGAGCGATAGTGAGGGGGATGATGAGGGCGATGGGAAGGACAAATCCAAACCCAAGAAGAAGGTGCGTAGTCTGGTGGGTTTGGGTCTCGTTGGTATCTGACGTGACGGGCCGCATACAGAAGAAGAATCTTACAACGGAGTACTATGATCTCACTGATAATTTTATTGACGACTCAGAGCTAGCCGTCGACGAGCGGACGTACTTTGGACAGACGAAACAGCAGGGTTTCTACGTCTCCAGCGGCGAAGTCGCCCTGGTGAAAGACAAGTACGTCATTCATACCCGTTCCCCTGTATCTCCGCGCGAACATCACACACCCCACCAGGACACCTAAGAAACCAAAGTCCAAGAAGAACCTCGCGGCCGAAGCCGGGCCCAGTGCCCAGGCCGCCGCGAAACTGGAGGGCACGCGAGACGCGCCTATAGCGCTGTCCGACGGCGAGGATGACCAATCCGGACACAAGCGGAAACGGTATATCACAGTTGTGGAGGGCGGCAAGAAGCGCAAGATTATCGACGTCGTACGTCCTTGTATTCCATCTCTCCCTTCCACACCAGCTCAGCTACGTCTCCAGCATTCATTCCATCCCGAGCTGCAAACAGCTATCGATGGTCTGAAACAGGCTATATCGAAAGGCATGTCCATGTTGATTATGCTTCCCTTGTGCACTGGCTGAGACTCTGGCTCAGAATCATGGGAAACCAAGGGCAAGTTCCCACCAGCCATCAAACCCGTCCTTGCAGAAGTGGCAATCAGAGCAATAGCTCTAGACGAATACGACGAGCACTTCTTCAACCTCATGCCTACATTATTTCCTTATAATAAATTTACCATGACCGTCGGTATCCTCTGGCCCGCCCACCTGTTCACCCCTGACTGCTTTTCGTTCTCCAGAAACTTATTAAACGCACCGTGTTTATCGATCATACACAAATACTTATGCAGCGCCAAGAGTCGCTCCTCGAAGAGCTTGCAGAGCTCACAACCAGCGGATTCGCCAAAGCGCAGGAAGAGTGGGAAAGGAGCGTCGTCTTATGGGGTACGCCCGCCTCCCTCCCCCTTCCTTCCACCACTGACCCCTTCCACAGAAAAGAAACAAGAAAAAGCAAAAGCAGAAGCAGAAGCACCCTCTCCCTCCAACCCGCCAGACAGCACGGGCGCCAGCGGCCTCGCCCGCCAAACAACCGAAGACGCAGGTAGCGGCGCGGACCAGGACCACCCGGCCCCCGCGCACGATAAGGACGGGCCGGGGAAGGACCCGGGGAAGGAGGCGCACCCGCCGTCGAAGAAGTACCGTATGACGGACGAAATGAAGGGTGTGCTCTGGCAGCTAGTTACCCTGAGCAATGAGTGCTGTAGACTTGAGAATGAGAAGAAGTGAGTTTTGTGTCTGCTGTATTGGTGCTGATGTTGACGGGTTTCGTGCGTGTAGTTCATTTGAGAACTCGACGGTACAGGTTAGCGAACAGGGGCTGCGGAAGATCTTGTATCAGAAGGTACGTGGGTGCTGTGCTGTGCGGTGTGATTGGGCGGTGGTTCTGATCGATGTACAGATCGTGGCTGCGTTCCCTGAGGGCTGGATGTCGTCGGGGCAGATTTCACGGGAAGGTGCGTTTTCTGCTCCTAGTGTAGTTTTCTAGATGCTGACGAGTTGTTGGGCCTGCAGTGAGCTCGATGAAGAAGAAGTACGAAAAGGAGGCGATGGAGAACGAGCCCTGATTGCCGTCCCATTCTCGTTTCGCGTTCGCTTTCTGTCTTCCTTGGGCTCCGCCTTTTCGTTATTCGTTCTAGACCATCCACCCCAGGTACCATCGACCCATTCATTCCCCCATATGTAATATCATTGGCCACTCTTACGCACCTCTTAATTGACATCCCTGCAGCCTCCTTGTTCTCCTTTCATCACCCCTCGTATCGCTTCGGTTCCGTTTGATCCTCGTGCACGTACTATTTTCATTTTTCTGGCTTTGGTTTTGGTTTGGCCCTTTGTTTGCTGATTGTAATACTTATCGTGCCGCAGCGGGTGCATGCATATGTTATTTGTATTGTAAATTTACTACTTAACTTAGTCATTTGTCTGGGTATCCGTACGTTATGGAATCTGGTTATTGGGTCGTTGTGATGATGCATTTCTTGTGGTAATGACTTGATTCAGCCCGGTAGGGCTGTCCAAGAATATAATATACTTAGATTATATTCGTATTATTTCAGGATAATACGATATAATACGGCTCTGTCATAATCTCAACCCCGGCGCTTAATAGATGATATAATACAATACAATATGATTACAATACAATACAGAGGACATATTTAATCGTACCATAAGTTGGGAACCGAATGTCGGGTATCTCGGCTTCGGCAGTCCCAGACAGAGGATTTCGTTGCTGTATACAAGAACTAAAGTGTTCTCCATGGGGTTATATGTTCGGGAGCGTGCTCCTCGGCTCGATGCCTCATCTGCCAATGTGTTAAGGGAATATTGATGACCTTATATCATTGTGGGTCAGTAAAATTATTCTTTGGAGCGTCTGTCCAAACCGCGAAGCCTGAGCTCTTGCAAAAACCTCTCCCTTGTCATGTCAAACTTGCTGGAGATTCAGTCACAACGGATTCACCTGGACACTCTTCTGAAAAAACTTGCTGTGCTGATAAAAAATCTGCCAACGTCTCTGCCGTGCACAACAAAGGATGGTCCTATTACCAAATTCTTCACCAGCCACGAATACGGCTCTTGTGGGTGATTATCCCCTTCTCGGCGCCGGTCAGTCATTTGTATCTCCCAAATCATTCGTATATTGACCGACTCTTCGTTATCCTTAGCTTTGCATCCTTCGATTCGTCTCACCTATTTTCAAAATTCGACATGGGACCCTAGCCTCGCGCAACGTGCACGCAATCTTCTTGAACATTTATACGAGACTTACCGTGCTGACAGCCCTTCCGCCAAAGCAACCGCATCTAAGTCGCCGTCAGAATTCGATTCCGTATTCATGAATGCAATTCTCAGCATGACACCCGATCAACAACAAGTTCTAGTTACCGAGCTCGAAGCCTACTTCAATGGCACATGTCCGTGTCCAGACGGAAATGCTCTCAAGTGGTGGAAGGTATGTATTGCTGCTCCGCCTTACTTCATATCATTAATTTCGATTGCAGCAACGTGCCGCAGAGTTTCCAATACTCTCTCGCATTGCCCGCGACGTTCTTGCCATTCCTGGCGTCAGTATATCTGTTGAATGGTTGTTCTCAAGCAGCAAGCATACACTATCTGACTCGCGGTCTTCTCTGACGGCTTCCAAGACGGTGGTTGCCAAAGAATGGTTGAAGCAAGGTCTCGGAAACGGTGTGGAATATCTTGATGGGCAACAAATCCACCACTAAATATGGTTAAATACAAATACGATACGATTACAATATGAATACGATACGATACAAATACATCACCATTAGATATGCACTATGGACAGGTGAATATGATACGATTATGATACATTATGTTCTTAAAACATATTTAATCGTATTTGGACAGCCCTACAGCCCGGGAGGTTGGGTGCCGGCAGTTAGCACAGTCATGGAACCCGAGCGCAGCTCGGGGCCATGATCCGCGACTTCCTTGAGTCATTGTCCCAGCCGGCGACCGGTCTCGTACCCACTCTGTGCAACGCAGCACCTTTCCTGACTGATGATGCCTCGGGCTCGGGACGTCCCTAGGGCTCCGGACACGATTCGTGCAGGAATTCCGTCGGAAGAGATAATGCAGAGCGCGTCGGATCCGGTATGGTGATTGTCGCCTTTCATCTGAAAGCACGGCGTAGGAGGCGACGATGGCGAGCGCTAGGCAAACGACGTCCGTCGTTATGAAGTCTGCGGGTAGACAGCAAACGAGCGAGTAAACCCACATGTCGGGGTCGAAACGTACCGCATTCTGATCCGCCTTTGGAATTTCTGATCACTGATCACACCGCCGGACGCCGCTGCGATGCTTGACTTGCGGAACTTCATCGGCAGACCTGTCCTCGGGGAAGACAAACAGGCCAACTGTGACGGAAGTCAGGTCGCTGAGTGGGGTAGATGGTGATTTTGGACCGTATTAGCACGAGAGATGCATGCCACAGCGGGGCGGTGATTCCCCTTAGGTGTTCGTTGGTCAACAAGGGGGATCTGATTACGAGCTAGTCAGGAGCACTCGGGAGACTTGAAATGGAGTGACCAGAGGAGTTTCCCCACCAGGATGGTTTGAAACGCTCTGGAAGAGTGAATTCCCATGGGAGTGTAGAGTTCTGATATTCGTTTCTAATAGAGTAACCACGCAGCTTGCATTGAGAAAATAGTGTAAGGCTTAATTAAGGGATGTCGATAACGACGACGCCATGCAAAAAAAGAGTGCAGATAGAAATTAAAGATATTACGGTAAGATCGAATCCAACTAGCCTTGTGGAGATAGCGACAGGCTGCTTCATGAAAAGACAATATGAGGCAGCGTACAAGATGTTCATTCTAGCGCTATACTGTAGCTCAATTAGTTGTTGCATCCAATGTCACCACCACGACCTTCCGTCGCCCGGCAACGAGAGCCCAATCCACCATGTCCAGTTCCTAAATCCATGGTCAATCGCTCTGGAACAAAAATACGACTGAATAAACCAACGGAGTTCAGCCTCCCTGAAATACTGTGTCAGGCCGGTGGATGTGTTCTCAGAGCCAATGTCGCCGCCACGACCGCCAGGCGAGAACATGTCGGCGTTCCCTCCACCGCCAGTCTCTATGAACGAGTTGAGAATAAACGAGTGTGGTAATGAAGGACCGACGTACTCAAGTTCGCATTGTCGAACCTCTGTGCGTCGAAATGCTTGTTATCGGAGCCGACATTTCCACCACGCCCGCCTGTGGCCCCACTATGAGCGTCTCCTCCGTCACCTGTCGTTGCACCGATATGAGGGCTTAAAACGAGGAGAAAGTCAGTGGTATTCACTGATCTCAGAACCAGCAAAACTTTGGAAAGACATGGTCTGTTGTTCAATGGTGGAGTGGGAATGTGGAGCACTAGGTTGTTCAGTTAATCTTTATAGTGGGCTCTCATTTCTAAAGCGTAGAGCGTTCGTGGGTTTCGAGTTCTGTATCTGGGTAATGAGGAGTCAATTCGAAACAAATGTGACTCGGACGAGGCAATATATGCGGCTCGACCCTCGACACATTCTTGAATCGTCGTCTCTGTTCATCGAAGGGCTGACGAAGGCTCGAAGTATGTGGAGCAGTTGTGAGTCTGGTCTTATGATGCACGTCAACAAACATAAAGGAGTAATTGCGCGAACTCGTCTGGAGTTGTACGTACGTTACACAATTCCAGTGTTGTGAAAACCCCAAGACGCCGATAGCTTCGATGGCTGTCATGATCGTCCTCGACCGCAAATGGTAGTACGGGTGTCATGAAGATATTCTTTAAATGACATGTGTCTGATTACACTTCCAGAGGCCATTCTGGGCAATCAATCTGGCACAAGCACTCTCGTCATCTACGAGGTCGGGGAAAGCTTGTATTCAAAGAGAGAGATATGAGACCATGTTGCATGATGCCGGGATTCGCGTCACCTGTGGACACCGATTTTCACGGCACGTAAGCGTATGCCAGTGCATTCAGCTCGTACTAGTAGCTGAAAAGTTACATCCCTTTTAATTCCCGTTAGTTTGCACATGGGTTGCTTTCAAGTTCGAAAGAAGTTTGACGAGTGAGGTTTCGAGCCGTGCGTTCTGAACGATGGACGGTAATCGATAATCATCACCATGGGGTTGTTTGCAAGCTCCTGGTAATCAGACGCTTCTAGGATGAAATGCGATATTTAACGAAATTAGCGGGCTGGGACTCTGGGTCCCGGGGTTTTAACTTTGCAACATCCAAGTCCGTCTATTCCGCCTGGCCAAGTGGCGCATTTTCTTCGACTCGGAGTCGTCTCTCTATGATAGGACTCGGCAGTTTGTCCTTTTGCTTTGCACAGGTGCTGGGGAGCTGTCCTGCTCTTTGGGAGACGAGCCAGATTGTCGGGGATAATTCTGTTCTTGGATGTCAATGAACGGCGCAGTCCCAACCACTGACGTTGAATTTCTGGCAGTAACCATGGCGGGACTTCATCGAAGCGACGACTTCAAGACCACAACCCGGTAGGGCTCCGAAACTTCCCGCGGACAATCACAAGCGTAATCGTCAGGACTTCAGTTATGCGTTAACAACTACTTTGTGGTAAGACTGGGTTATTTTCCTGAGCTGTTGCAATGACAGATTTCGGGCGTCCATTAGACAGACTGCACGCGCAGCAGCGCTATCGAACGATGTGTTGAGGTCCCGGGTGTTGCGCGTCGGAAACATGCAGAATCTGCAGTCTCCCGCCTGCAGCTGCCTTGGCGACCCACCCAATCCTGGCGCGCGCCGTACATGTGAGAGCCTACTGCTTTGTGATGCCCCCTCCACGTCGAATGACCACCTTTTCTATTTTATTTTATGAGGCTGACGTTTTTCTGTCATTACAGTCGATAGCCGTCACCTATTTATCGGTCAGTGCAGCGGAACGAATAGAACGAACGCTCAGCGTTTCGGAAGTGCGCGATATGACAACCTGACGCTACCCGCCGTGTCTTTGAGATATAAATCTCTGCAACATTGATTTCACTCCGTGTCGGACTTCCACACCCCCTGGGGAGTGTCAGATGTCGCCGACAATTGGCTGGATTGAAAGATGATTTGTGAGGAAAATTGTCGGAATCTCAAAGCTGACACCTCATTTGTTATCTCCTTATTTCAGAAGTCGACTATCTTACATGTTGTCTCCGGCTGACCGTTCAAGGAAAACGTTCCAGCTGACTGTCCAACGCTCAGAGGCAGGAGTCAGAAGAAGAAAACGAACGACCGAACGCTCAAAGACAATCCGACGAGAAAACAACATCAGCGCTCACGCCGCAGTCAAACAAAGCTTTGTCGAAGCGAAAATCGGTGAGTACCGCCACTTATTCCTTTATTCAGACCCTCATCCCTTCGCAGGAACGGGTGGCGGGGGAGCAAACGAGGGCGAAGTCTCAGGTGGCCCCGGCGGGAATGTGGGTGCTCACAACAAGAATCTCGGCAAGCAGAAATTCGACCATGCGGCCTTGAGTAAGTCGGTCTCTCATAGTTGCAGCCTAACTGAACTCATCAATAGTAACTGGCAACGGTGGAGGCGCCTCGGGCAAGCAGGAGGGCGGTGCTGCCGGCCACATTGGCTCCCATAACAAAACCACCAACCCCCTTACACAAGATTTCACCAGGGCTGATATTCGTTAGTCTCTCCACTCTAGAAACATTTTTCCGGCCTGAATTATCACGTCCTTTTAGGAACCGGTGATGGGGGTCATGGCGGTGGTCGCGGCGGTGCTGTTGGCAGTGGAAATTTCTGATTGAGCTACTTTTGAGTTCACCAGCCATGTAATGTACGTGTTCCAGGGGTCCAGATGTACCAGAGAATTGCTGCACTTGACACAGGTTATGGACAAAGCTATGACGATTTTATCCCAATGCACATTGGCAGAATAGGGCTTTGGCTGGCAGCTGTGCTCAACAACTGAGATGCCAGATGGGCTAACGAAAGGATGCATCTAGGAGACCAAACAAGTCTAGGGTGGTCTGCCAGTGTATATGCGCGTAGGGCGTGCAACCACCCATCCGCAACCAGCATTGTCTATAATGCAAGCCTGAGTGCACATGGGTGAGAGTATATTACCTCGTTGCTCTAAATTCAGATTGGTGATTTGTTTGGTTCAGTGGGCTCACCCTCAACTGTGACAGTCCATCAATCAATCATTACTCAGAACAGAGCTACGAAGACAAACAAGCGCTCAGTGTTTCACACGTATGGGACACGGCAGCTGATGTAGGCTTGCGCTTGTGCCTTGTCTTTGGGGATATCAAGCTGCACGATTTTACTTTCTCGACCGTACCGTTGGACTTCGTGGGGGGTATTGCATGTCGAGCGATAAGACCGACAAAACAACAGCAGGAGGCGCCCGGTGCGGAGGATGGCTATTTGAATACTCCCCAAAGCGCCTTCGGACCTCGAACTTTGCCGGTGTCGGGGACTCCTGTTCTTTTTTACTCGCTTCATTTTCTCATGTCTGCGTAGGAAACGAAAAGGACGAGTGAACGGTGTTGATTTCTCCGACAGCAGCCTGAGTGGACAGAGATTCCACGGGGTTCACTATAGGGCCTCTCCGTGAGTTTCATTCAGTCTCAAAGTTTCCTCTTGGTGTGACCCACCTTGTATTCCTAGAAACTGGATCTGACGGATTGGGCTATGGCCGTGGTGGCGTAAATTGGCCGTGGCAATATCCCGAACTCCAATCGTACATATTCTAAGAATTGCCATGCAGTAGCGTGCAAGTGAAACCACTCAGCAGGTCACTAACACCATATGAGCACACAGCATATATCAAGCCATGTAGTGTCTCCATGGCTGTGGCTTGAAGCCGGCTGGCAGCCACCAGCCAGCCAAAAATAAGCTAGCTGGTTACTAGCTGGCTTCAGCTGTGTACCCAACTGCAGTTTCAACTACCTCATTTGGCACAGCTGTGAGCCGCAGCTGCAAGCTGGCCAAGCCAATATCTATATAGACATAGTATTTTAATTATAATAATTGTTAGTAGCTGATTTTCATGGCTGCCAACTGGATTTTGAATTAAGTTGAGCCCACATGTGTGTAAATTTTCGCACCCTCAGCTCACAATTCAATATTCAAGCTCAGCTGCCATCTTAAAAACCTCACCACCTGCTCGAGATAGCAGTAACCACGGGCTACAAGGTGAGTAACAAATATATAACTACATAGTAAATGTATACTAATAATTCTATTAACTAATGTCACAGAATTCTAATGTTATAGAATTATTATGGGAGTTGAACATGATATAGTTGCATTCAACTCCTATCCAACACCTACACCCATCACTCCCTCTCGCATGCAAACATAAATCACCACCACACCTCACTGCCCTGCTCTCTCACACCCAAACGAGAAGGTTGCATTGCCAGCACCGAATGCATGCACAGCTGGAGTGGTGCACCCACCCAAGCATCTTTCTCCCTATGTAATGGGGGATAGCATGTTCACCACCACCCCACATTATATAGTTAATGTATTTAATTAGTATAATACAATATATATTCTATTTTTACTTGGCCAAGTCAGCTTAGCCATGGCTTAGCTGACTGTAGCTAGCTATCGTTGGCTTCTGAGCAAAATAAGTGAAAATAAGCCAGCCAAAGCTGCAGCTTAGCTAGCTGTGGAAACACTACTAGTATGTACGAGTCAGCCTACATGACAACACCTAATTGAAGAATAAAAATGAAAACCTCAGTGAGTTATTTGCTAATCATATTTTAGTCATTGCTAAGACATAGGTAAGTGTGAAGGAATCAGATACTGGTCTTGCTTCTCCAAATTTATGGGACCTTGCTGCTGACTGGCACTGGAGGAGAATAGCTGCAACTTGAAGTTGTGTGATATACAGAGATAATTCTCACAGACTTGAAGCTGTAAATCCACTTGGTACTAGTGGTCTGCATGGGTTTCAAAACCTGTGCAGATTTGTCATATGAGTATATGCAGGTATAGGTGCAGGTCCCAGAATTCTTATTGGAAAGAAACCTATACCCACCAATGGGTACCGTGGGTATGGTGCAGAGTAATTTTTTTCTACTGAAAGAATTCCAACTACAATATTAGAATTACCTAATGCAAATTCAAAGCTGGCAATGAACTTTTGTATTTTGTTCTGAACCCACAGGTGAGCTGTTTTCAGTCACATTGTCCACTTTTCGAACTCAGTTGCCAGCAGACCACCAACAACCACTTGAGAAAGTAGTAAACACAGGCACATGACTCAGAGGTGAGTATTATGTATAATATTGTTTAATTGTATACTAACTTTACTTTTTACTGATATGATAGTGTTGGTAGATGGGTTGAACGTGACAGAGTTGCATTCAACCCATCACACCACATCATCTCGCCCCAATGCAAGGCCAATGTCCCCACCCACCCTACAACAATGCCAACACATCTTTACATCCACCACCCACCTCACAATGATGCTAACATGTCACCACCACCACCATCCACCTTATAACAACACAAACATGTTCCCACCCACCCTACAGCAATGCCAACACATCACCACCTCCGCCTCTTTTTCAACCACTACTACTTCAGATACCAGGCTAGCAATGGGTGAGTAGGTGGGCGAGCATGTTCGCTCACTCATCCATATTCATTTTATTATGTGGTATTATGTGTCCCTGTCGGGGATGCGTACCCACAACACCAATACACCACTACCAATACACCACCATCTACCTCCTCCTGCACAACAACACAAATATGTCACCACCACAAAGACAGCACGCACAAGGACAGGGTGACAGGTGGAGAGGGAGATAGTGGGTGGGTAGCAGATGTGCTTGCCCATCCATATTTATTTTATTATAATAATGTATATACACTATATTTATTGTATAAAAGTGAGAGACCCACTGCACACCCACATCAGGTCTTGTACCTGTCTAACTTGCTTGTGACCCAGACCCAGACCCATTGAATACCCAACCCATACATGTAGGTGCAGGTTTTCATGGGTACGGGTATGGGTAGCTGGAAAAAACCTGCAGTAGACCCGTGCAGATCACTAGTCAACCCTTTGAAAGTCAATCTTATTCTTAATATGATTTTGGATAGTTTATGAATTATTTAATTAGTTACATCTGAGTGATGGGTACAATTATAGGTGACAGGTACAACCTAACGGGTACAGGTTTTTGGTGGGTACAAATATCCATACCTGTAGCTGTACCCATGCCAAAACCTGTAGGTTTACCTGTACCCGTGCAATACACTATGCATGCCAGTGGCCCAGACTCTATGTGTCAAACTAGGAATATGTGAGATAGCTGCTGAGCTCCATTTCCATGGCCAGTCCTAGGGAACTCTACAGCGTCTTTCTTGATATACTTCTGTATAAGTTCTAAGCCAATCACACTGGCATGGATGAAAGTAGCATCTGTCTAATATGTCACAGCAGATGCACAGGGTGTCTTTTCTATCCCTGGTGGGCCATACAAGAGGACATCTTTCAGTAGTTCAATTCCAAGGCTCACAAAATGTTTGTGTAGACCACTCTATCAAGTGTATAACTAATCTTTCAAGTTGGACTTGCTGCATGGTTTCTGTGGTCAAGCACTAGGGGAACCCTACATTGTGCACAATGGAATAGAGTATCAGAACATGATTTTTTGGACTTGGATGTAGTTGGGAAAGTTGTGTGACAAGGCACCAAATTTTGAATGTATATGATGTCTGTGGTCCTACTCTTGTGCTGGTGTGTTCTGGTTGTTTACAGCCCTCAGCCTGTGCAGACCACTCTACTTGGGGTAGTGGGCCGCTGCTGAGCACGGCATGTACGAGTCCTTGTTCATGAAAATGTGCTCA
>QLPF01004072.1:0-13198 GCA_003314045.1 Hygrophorus pudorinus | reverse complement strand
TCACCTTTGTTTTGTCTGCCATGCTGTGGCCACATTTGTGCTGTTATCTAGTAGTTAGTAATGATGATTAAGAAATGAGACACTTACCAGGCTCTTGGTGCTGTGCGCAGGTGAGTGGGTGGGAGTGGTTGAGTTGTTGAACGATGAGAAGAGGTCACAGTCACTCTGCGGTGATGGAAAATAACTCATGTGACCTTTTCAACAAACACACACCTACTGCGTTGCTACACAAAATATTGGTTATTTTCTTTAGCCTTGGTGATAGTGTTGGTCCAGCTAAGGCTGCCAGCCGAGCTGAAAATAAGCTGAGCTGGTCCCCAGCTGGCTAAGGCTGGCAGCTAAGCTGGTACATACAGGTAGATAGTATTGTAGTTGTAATACTCATTAG
Organism: Hygrophorus pudorinus; assembly: GCA_003314045.1. Taxonomy (NCBI): domain Eukaryota; kingdom Fungi; phylum Basidiomycota; class Agaricomycetes; order Agaricales; family Hygrophoraceae; genus Hygrophorus; species Hygrophorus pudorinus. The sequence goes on along the minus strand of QLPF01004072.1, from coordinate 12,810 downwards.
TAGCCAATTTTTGTGGCTGCTAACTGATTTTTGTATTTTGTTGAAGCCACAGGTATGTAATTTTCGTGCACACTCAGCCTCAGCCACTGAGTTTGAACTCAGCCACCCACCTCACCCGCTCGAGACAGCGGTAACCGCAGGCCAACCAAGCTAAGTAACTTATTTATTACCATTTAACATTGTACTAAACACTATTTACATTGAATATATACAGTTATAAAGAGAGTTGAATGCAACTGTTCAGATGGTGACATATTGGCAGAGTATCTTGGTGAAGATTCCAATGAGTTGTTTGATAGGTTAATGGAAGTACTAGGAGATGTGGAAGATGAAGATACTGTTTGAATATATACCTTTCCAACCTACATTAAGTTGCTTTGAATCAGCTTAGCTGAATTTCAGCCAACTTAGTTGACTTGAGTCAACTGAAGCTGGCTGGTACCAGCTGTTAGCTGTGGCTGATGAAAATTTGTGAAATTAGCCAGCTCAAGCTGTAGCCATGTCAGCCAGCTTGCAGCTAAGCCAGCTAGACCAACACTACTTGGTGAGCAAAAATGTGCTGCCGAATTTTGTGAAAATAATGGTATTTTTTTCGAAAATTTATTCTCACCAAATGGTGTTGGGGGAGGACCATAATAAAATACAGGTCATTCATTGGTATTTGTACAATGATATGTGGAAGATAATTATGGTTCTGTGGTGTTGTGGTATATGGTCTGCAGATCAGTCATGTGATGTACCTTCATAGCAAGGGTTCAATTCTGTCCATGGCTATTTTTTTTACTATATTAGTAAGCACACAATACAGCTTAAACCTGGTTATTCCAGGTCGCTCCTGGTAATTCCTGGTCATTCCTGGTCACTCCTGGTAGCTTCCTGGTCATTCCTGGCAGATTCCTTGTAGGTAGAAATTCCTGATAATTCCTGGTATTTCTTGCTCATTAAGGAGGAATCTGGTAGGAATCTGGCAGGAATAGATACTTGCAATTTGGCTAGGTCCCAGTCCTGGTCATTCCTGGTAGATTCCTAGTGATTCCTGCCAAGACTACCAGGAATCAGGGGGCCAGTGTAAAGACCTCGTCCGCTCCCCCATCTTAGGCCTTGCATGCCTGCCCTGGCTTGCTGATGCATTGCACCTCCTGTCATTCGCAGCAGGAACAGGTTGAGAGTTTGAGGCATGCTGGTGTGATTGTTTTTTGGCCTTCATTTATTTATTAGTTATTCAACTTGAATTTAGTTAGTAATAAAAACGGTGAGCACAAACTTGAAGCAATGTCTATAATTTAATATTATTGTCTAACTTGAAAAAATCAGTTAGAGCTAATGTAAACACTAGTAAGCACTGATAAGCACTAAGTGCGTTCAAGCAATTTTAAGCAGTCTAATTCTTCAACTTTTACTATCCAGTAGTACTAAGCTAAAAGCAATTCAAGTTTATACTATACATCAAACATATAAGCAAAGATAAGCACATGCTTAGAGTGCTTACTAGTGCTTAGAGTGCTTAAAGTGCTTACCTGTGCTTATAGTGCTTACCTTTTTTTGAGTAGCTCAGTGACTTGACATGTATGACCTTGCTTATATGCTCAAAAGTGCTTATACAATGCTTGGTATGCTTGGCTGGCTTGACAGACTTACTGGTATATTTTGTGAATAAAAATAATATGCTTAAAATTGCTTAAAATTGCTTAAGCTAAGGCTCAAGCCATTTCAAGTACCATAAGCAAATCTAAGTAGTTTCAAACATTCTAGGATTTTTGTAAGGAATCTATGATTCCTTCTTACTTTCATTAATTTCCTTAACCTTTTGTTTATTATTTTATTATCATTATTTACCGCGGACACGTGTGCCACAATGTACACACATACAAACATAACCTTAATACGCCATCTGCGTTGCACGATAACTATAACTATAACTACTACAACACTCATATAACAGCATAACATTCATTACCCCAAATATATTGATTTGGACCTGTGAATCGTGCATAGTGAGTAATACAGTTCTTATAGCATTCCTTCAACTTGTACTAGGGCTTTAATTAGCCCTACACAAGTTTATAATTTCCCTGATACTGGTCCAAAGACAAGAAGCTTTAGCTACGGCTATGATAGCTGCAGTTAAACTAGCCAGCTGAGCCTGCTAAGGTTCTAACTTGAATGTGTTGAAGGATGTAGATAAACAGCTACTATTAGCTAGAGGTTGCAGATTAGTATTAACAGCTAAATAGAGTGTACTAACTGAGTTTTGCATTATATTCAACCTACAGATATATGAAATTTTGCCCACACACAGTCTCAGTTCATCATTGAAACTTAGCCACCGACCACTTGAGAAAGTGGTAACTATATACCAACCAATAGCTAGCTGAGATCAGCTTATAGCTGTGAGTAACCAAATATGTGATATTTAGCCAGCCACAGCTGCAGCTAAGCCAGCCTGAGCAACACTATCCTGATGGATGTTGTGAAAGAAATTCTGTAAAGGTGTTTCAAAGAGTGGTAGTGTTTCAAGGAGCCATCCTTTACTGTAGGCAACTTCTTCCCAGTGACCTAATGCAGCAGCAGCAGGAACAGAAGAAATCAAGGCTCTCAAAGAGTCCATCAACATGTACAAGATAATCAGGACCTATTGTCCCATCTTCAAACTCAGTGCACTGTCAGGACAAATTGACTTCAGCTTTTAAGCTTTACTTGGAATTTGGACTGACATGTCTGATTATCAAGTACTTGAATGTTACAATATCCCAAATATGTCTGCCAATTTCCAACCACATGGAACACAAGATTTGGGATTCTTCCCAGGTGAGGGAATTATACAGTTCCCCCTGATCAATCACCTACCAATTCCATTCCCACAAACAGATAGTGAGGCCAACCGTCACAACAACAAACTACCAATTATTTCTGGAAACTTGGATAAAAGGCTCGTGGATGAAATCAAGAGTGCAGTCACAGAATTCAACCTTACTGCACATGATTTCCACTCCTTGACATTGGGAGTTAACACTATCAAAGAGGAAGAAGTCATTGAAGTTGCCAACATGCTTATCGAAATCAAAAACCCGGAGGAGGGTCTCAAGGCAGAGCCCGATACACACAATGACCTAGGACTTCAATGTGTTGAGAAGGCGATTGGAATTTGGAGGGATCACAAACAACACAAGGGGTCATTACATGATGTAGACCCACTCTGGATAAGTGAGTGATTTCAATTATCAATAATGCACAATGACAACCAACAAGTTTCCTGTAGATCTACAATGTGGCAATATACACAAATTCATCAAAGTGAGGCCCTCAGCCATAAAAATAGTAAATACCATTCACACTTATGAGGATTGCCACTGAAATATTGTGCTAGGTAATGCAACACTATTTCATCTTCTTGTACAAGTTTCAGTGCCTATTGGAAGATGTAGTTGTGGGTTGCCACTAGCTCAGCCCATATAGGGTTCGTCTATGCAGATATTTTAACCCAGAAACGGATTCACCAAACACAATCAGAAAGTATACGACGTGCCTCCTTGTCAAGACCCTGAGAGGTTGGGGCTACAATCTATTCCACCATCTACAATTTGAAGAAAATGCCCAGTCATAGACATCTATTCCCAATGACCAAGCAGGCAATGCTATCAAAGCAAGTATTATTTTTCCTGCCAATGGAACATGATTGAGTAGTGCTGTTGCTGTTGCACCTAGGTCAATTGCAATCAATATGACAGTAAAAGTCCCTCATCAGATGTTCTACCAGACACTATTTTTGAATGCTAAAATATTCATTATGTATCAAAAACATTACAGTGTATTGGCACTGCTTTTCACAAAGGGTCACTTTTCACACCTGTAGAGAAAGTCTGTCAATTGTAATTCAATTGGCTTACCTTTTCTTTTTCTATGATAAGATACCTTGTAGGCACATATATCCTGAATATAGATGCAATTGGACCAATGGGTGAAGTGTGGTGATGGTAAATATCCCATCAGTACGTGTTTTTGGAAAGACACCTTTCGGATTCATCAATCACTATGAATACACCCTTTTACACAGAATGCTCCTTTCACATACAAAGATAGGACCTTTTGCTACATACTTTTTCTTTGAAGGGAGAGAGGATCTGAGCAAAATTAAATGTGCTGGAGCCAAATCCATGTTCACATTGTCCCACAGACATGTCTTTCCTTCTCTTGGTTCCTATATACCTCTTCTGCACATTCTCATGCCTATAATGGCTAAGCCTCTATCTGAGCATGCCAAAAGCCTGAAGCAAAGCAAACTGAAGGAGAAAAAAAAATTGGACACCGTCAAAGCTTACAGGACTAAGCAGGCAAAACCCCCTCAAAGAGAGTCCATGTTATTGCCAAGGAACATGGTGTGAAAAATGCCACAAAACCATAATTAACAGGTACAACAATGCAGACAGGTCATTGAGCAAAACAGATGGAGACTGAGTTCCCATGCATGTGAAAAGAAACCAGTTTGGCCACTTTCACAGCTACCTTCATAGATCTACTATAACATGTTACTAAAGCTAACTTTAAATGCTGTAAAATCTTTTTTAGTGTCCTAATATCACTTTAATTGATTCTGTCTATTTAATTTTTTCAATAATGAGGTGTTGTAGCACAGGTGTGGGCAAAGGCAAAGTGGTTGTGAAAAGAGATGCCAATACACTGTATTATGTGGAAATATAGATATTATCCTTACCAAACATTTGGAATGTGATATTATCTGCACTTCTTTGGATATGTATCAAATCTTGCAAACTGAGGTGCTCTGGAGCTTCAACAAAATTCCCATGTCTGTTAAAGTAACAAACATGAGATATGAATCATTTATTGGCATGCCACAAAGTGATTACAGTATCAAGCAGAGTTGTGTTGGTCACTGTTTGAACAGTCAAAAACCTGCTAAGATAGGCGTCAACCGAATCCCGCATGTGCACAGCATCCTAACCCTAACCCTAGAAACCAGCCAAATCCCTGGAGGCCTATTCGAAAAATCTTCATCCAGGGAAAAATCCTCCAGCCCTTCCTCTTCAAAAGCAAAGTATAGGTTACCTGACCCTTGGGACACTTTCTCCGCATGGAGGCTTTCGCCATTACAAGAGTCTGACACCGTCGCCATATCACACACTCCATCTTCAGAGTCAGGTGCATAGTCTGAGCCATCAGAGTCTCCCCAGTCTTCGACAGTGGCCTTGTAGGATTTTACTGGAGCCTTAGGCAAGTTGTTCAGACATGCACAAGCAGCTTTAGACTTGTTCCCCATAGTAGAGAGGATTTTTTTGTTTAGTTCTGGGCCCTTTCCCTTGGCCCAGCACATGCCACGTGTTGCATTACATAAGCGGCCAAATGAATCACTGAACAATCTCCCCAAAAATTTTCAGTTTCCCCAAGGCATAGAAATGAGGTTCTGGGATGTTTTGAATTTTCGACTTTTTGGGTCAATTTCTCAACCAATTTGAGAGCTAATTTCAAACTGTTTGCTAGGGTGTTTGGATAGGGTCTATATAATGTGTTTCTAGGACCTGTTTTGGAAAGAAATGAGGAATTGTTGTTGTTATTGGATGCACAAGAAGTGGTTGAGTCTGCTTATGTAAGACATGCGGGATTCGGTTGATGCCTATCTTATCAGCAGCTGGCATTGTTGGATAGTTGAGTAGGATCACTGTGACAGTAACTGGCCAGAGTTCTACTTCTGAGTGCTAGGTGCCTGATATTGCATGACATTGTGATGTTGACTACTACTATAGAAGCAGAAGCTAGTTGTGACTAAAAAGTGGCTGCCCTTTGTGTGAGCATGAGTTCTAGGTTGTCAGGGAATTAGGATACAATCAAAATGATTTGTAAAATGAGGTGGATATGTGGGGATGATACCAGTCCAACAGAATACACATATTAGGAAAAACACTTTTGTTGTGAGCTACTCTAAGAGTGTCCTACAGTGTCTCAGAGCTGTCAAAGCTGCATTTGATACTCTGAGAGCAAGGTGTCTTAGGTTATTGGAGCATCCCAGAATGCCAGTGCTGCTAAAAGTATTTCAATTCTGTTTTCACAAGTTACATTTCACAACTTATATCAACTTGTAATACATACATTCAAGCTTATACATCTATATAATAATATTGAACTTCAACTACTGTACTAAATCGATCAATTGACCACCCCCTGTGATGCATGATGCAAAAGGTAAATTCACCAATTCACCTACAAGCATGTGTGATGTGTGACAACAAGCAAAATTCACCAGGTGCACTTTGCACACCTGCCAAAATTAGGTCACATAAGCCTAGGCCAAATGGCATGACCAAAAGTGGTGTGACAAGCGTGACATTTCATTATTACAAGACCCCTGCATAACACATAACAGGTGAATTGATCGATTTAGTACAGTAGGTTGGATTTACTTGTTAAACTTGAGCTACTTATATAATATGTAAACTGGCATTTGTTATAACAATATTCATATATAGTTATATCACACCAAAGGGCATTATCAAACTTTTGCAATTTGTTCAACCCAAAGGTGTGTAGCAATATATTGACTTTGCAGCAGTAATAACTAAGCAAATACTTCATGAATTGACATGGTTGTACAGAAAAAATTGTATTATTTTCCAATGGCTATCAGCTCACATAATCAGTCACATTAAATTAACTATATAAGGCAATAAGTCATATATATAATCATCTGATTCCAAATTTTGATGTGAATCTAAATCTGATAGTGTCACATGACCAAACTAACTATATAAGCCCATAAAACTAGTGTTGCTTGGGCTGGCTTAGCTACCAGCCAGCTAAATTAGCTACAGCTATAGCTGGCTAAATACCACATATCCTAGTGGTCCACAAATTGCTAGCACCAGTGTACTCATAATAATTAAATGGAAGGTGGAAAAGGTTGAAAGCAATACTCACCACATCTGAATACAACACTGTATTCCTTAGAAATATTGGTGTCTCGCAAGATAGGAAGGGAAATTTTGATCTGCCTGATCACACCCAATGTGGACTATATACCATCAAGAGTGTAGGAGATTGGACAATTACTTTAAGCCTGCCTTGATAAGGACCTATACATCAGGAAATTGGGGAGACCCTGGTATATCCAGGCAGAGTTGACAATTGGTCAGCAGAGCGCTAACTATTTGTAATGCCATAACTGGCCTTACAATCATATAATCAGTATTTCACTTTCTGAGCTGCAATTGCAATATATATGAATTATTTGAGAACATTATCATATTGTATCAGGCTTCCCAGTGTTTGGCCTTTGATTATCAGCTATTAGAATAAGACAGAAATTATTTCAGAATATTTACACTTTGTATCAGGCTTGCAGGGAATTGGCTTGTGCATTACAAGTTGTTATCTTGACAGGGGAATTATTTTAGAAAATTCTCATTTTTTACCAGGCTTGCAGAAAGTTAGCCAGGGGACTACAAGGGATCACAATAGGCCTGTAATTAGTCTACTTCAATGCTGATTGTTTCAAGTCTGGCAGAACCTTGGCCATGGATTATTAGCCATTACAATGCAATGAAATTATTCTGTGAAGATATCATTTCCTGCTGTCTTGTGGGATGCAGGCAATGTATTACAATACATGTACAAGTCCACATATTTATTGTGACAATTGATCATTTTACTATACATGTAGATAGTGTATACCATGGGTACAGGAACACCCACGGGTTTTTCCGCAGGTACAGTTGCAAGTACCAATATTTTTACCTGTGATGTACCATCAGAGCTACATATAATCTTATTATTCTCTATCTTTAGTTTTAAGGTGTCAGCAAATTTTTGAATTTTGTTCAAGCCACATGTGCATCAATTTTCACTCCCTGACTCAATTCAAACTCAGCTGGCACACTCAACACCTCCACCAACCGCTCGGCAGTCACTGTGGGTTCACAAGGTAAGTTTTTGATTTGGATCTTGATTAATGTATTTTATATATGTATCTAGGTAAGTTTCGTCTTCAAACACAAGACGATGTGTAAGACACATCATCATCCACACAACATCAACACAGGTGCAAACGTGCACATGCATGCCTGCACCACCACCTCTATATACACAACCCCGCTGTCTCACTTCAAACACAAGACAGCCACGTCATCTGACCACCACCACCATCCTGCCTCCTCACCACCACCACAACCAGCTGTCTCGCTTCACCCACGAGACAGCCATGTCGTCTCTTCTCACCACACCACCTAGCTGTCTCGCTTCAAACGCGAGACAGCCATGTCATCCTCCCCCACCACCGCTGCCTCCACTCTCTCGCATGCAAACGCAAGAGGGCATTACATATATATGCTTATGTTATCATGTATATTAGATTAAGGCTGAACATGAGTTGATCCCCAGGTGACTTGGATTTGGACCTGCAGGTTTCTACACACTTTCAGGCCAAGTCAAATGTGCCACTTGATTTTTTTATGATTTAATCCAAACCTGAAATTTGATTGCCAGGTTACCTGCTACCTGCTGCCTGCTTTCCAACTTGTAGGTTAAATACATATTATAACAAAGAACTATAATACTGAAACAGCTGATTTATTCCTAATATGAAGAGTCCTCATGCTCTGTATCAGTGCCACTCCCTGGAGTCCCACTAGGATCAGACTCATCACTTCCATCACAAACTTGTGGACTTCTGTGTGACTTCTGACATATATTCTCCACCAAGTCTTTTTCAATAACCAGACCCTCAGTTTTAACCCAAGAGCCAAGGACAGTACTAGCACAAGTAGACTGATCAGATAATGAGTGATGAAGCCAAGAAACATTTAACCTTCCCTGGGAGAATGAATGCTCAACATCAGTAGATGCAACTAAAATAAAGATAAATAAGCTATACTGGAGACTGAGATCAATCCTACCTAGAGCTGAGAGGAAGTCTAGTACCATCCTTGCAAGAGGATCTTGATCTGGGTTCAATGAAGTCCAACATTCCAAGGGTTCCATTTGCGTTTGGATAACTGGTGAAGCCAAGTATAGATCAAGAGCATCTTTAGCAATGTTTGGATGTATAATGCTCCCAATATATTTATCATGTGTAGAGGTCTACAATTGTTTATGAGCATGAATAATTGATGATATCAAGACATTTAATCACATACCCCAGTTTTTGCAGCCACAGACATAACAGATGGTTTATAATTGATTTCCCACTCCTTCCGAATTGCTGCTTCTGCTGTTTGGATTCAATCTTTAGGCCATTTCTGAAAATGAAAATAAAACTGGAAATGTCATTGTGTGATATGATCATAGAGGTAACATGACTTACTTATGGATATGCAGAATATGATAGACTCATCAGTTTTCTGTTCAATACACTGCAGCCACATATGGCTGCCATCCAAACAGCTGGAAACAGTTCAGGATCAACAGCAAAATCATCCAGCACATCATTTAGCCTGTCCATAAATGATATGACTTGGTAAATGCAGGGAATTGAGGACCTTGAAACTTCCTTCGTGACAAAAACAAACATCTTGCAAATGATGTTAGAATTGATAACATAACTGTAGTTGAAATGACGTACATCAAGCAGAGGGAACAGCTGTTCCAATATGGCCCATTCATCTTCATCAAGATCAAATCTCCAAAGGCGAATACCTGTACACTTATTAAATTGCTTCAGCACACAGAGATCAGATATCACCGAGCAGAGGGCAAGTGCACGTCCCAGCATTTCTGCAACAGAGTTCCAACAAGTTGGAACAGATCGCAGGGGGACCTGCTCCTTGATTTTTTGAGACCTGCACAGCTTGGACAGCTCCTCACATATTGTTGCTGAATAGAAGGCATTTTTTGAGAGGTTCTTCATCTTCAAAATATCACATGAGATCATGATCCACAAAGAAATCCAGTCTTACCTTGTGGATTGCAAACTGCCCAACATTGACATCATCTTGTGTTAATACCAGCACCATATCCACACCTTCCAGTTACCTGGACCCATCTTGGGGAGCAGACGGTGATAAAATCATGTTAGAGATGGGACAGCAGACCTTGGCTGACATTAGTATAGTAGTCATAAAAGATGGATCGGCTGACATTAGTATTGTAGTTGTTAAAGATGAATTGGTGGACATGATTATTGTAGTCGTAAATGATGGACCGGCCGACATTAGTATTGTCGTCATGAAAGATGGGTCGACCGAGAAAATTATTGTAGTCGTAAATGATGAGTTGGCCGATGAGTTGGCCGATGAAGACAATGAGAGGTTAATAGACAATGGATTGGCCGATATTGCATTTTCTCATTGGAAGATGGGTCAGAGGTGCTTCATTAGAGATGGGTCGGCCGACATTGAGTTTTCTCATTGGAGATGGATCAGCCAATGTCACTTTGTTGTTAGAGATGGGTCAGCCGATATTGAGGTTTCTCATTGGAGATGGATTGGCCAATATGTTACTTTCTCGTTAGAGATGGGTCGGCCAACATTGAGGTTTCTCATTGGAGATGGATCAGCTGATATGTCACTTTCTCATCAGAGATGGGTCGGCCGACATTGCATTTTCTCATTGAAGATGGGTCAGCTAATATTGAGGTGCTTCATTAGAGATGGGTTGGCCGACATTGAGTATTCTCATTGGAGATGGATCAGCCCACATTGACTTGCTTCATTATAGATGGGTCGGCCAATATTTCATTATTCAATTGGAGATGGATCAGCCCACATTCTCATCATTGAATTCTTTCATTTGAGATCGGTCGGCTCATATTCCAGTGCCATCAGCCGATATGTCATTTTCCCATTGAACATACACCATGTCTTGGCATCTAGAACAACTATTATAAACTTCTGCGACAAGGTTGTTGGCTTTGGTTGCAGTCTACTTGTTTTGGTGTCTCATGTGCCACCTATTTCCCCTCAGTTTACACAAATGTAATGTTTAGTAGCTTGATTTTACAATTATAATACTACAACGCTATTGTAACTATACATCACCCTCTGTCCTTCACACTTAGTCTGTCTCCTTCCCATTCTCCACAGTTTGCATCTTCGGAGCAAATTCTCAACCTTCTGCATGGCGCAGTCTTGGAGGCAAAGAATGGCCACCAAGCAATGCATGTCCTGCAGTAGCAGGGATGCTTGAATGCAATGGCCATTTGACAGCTGGCTCATGTTGGCCAATTCATTGGCCTGGACATCCCAAATGAGTGGCAGAAGGGTGTCCCAAAGCTATGAAGCCATGGGCTCGATACTCCCCACCCTCGGTGTGTCCGTCTCTATGTGGACGGGAGGGCCGAATGAGAACTCCTCTTCCTCATAGTCAGGATCTGTGGCATCGTCTGGATGTGGTAGAGCTGGCCCACAGGAGAATTTGTCTTCCTCCACTTTGTTGCCGGGGTACAGCGAGGAGACCAGTGGGCCGAAAGAAAACTCATTGTCATCCTCGGCATCTGGGTACGATGAGGAGACAGCAGGGCTGAAGGAGAAGTAGTTGTCATCATTCTGGACTTCACCTATGTCTATCTCCCCCTTCACCTGAGGAGGACTCAGTGAATGCAAGTCCAGCCCTAATAAAATCAACCAGTTGTTCAGTGATCTACCTATCAATAAAGGTGAAAACTTACCCTGTGCGGGCACTGGTATGCCAAAATCGAATTCCTTGTCAGTTTCATTGTCAATGAGACTGTTTGATGCTCTGGTGTCACCTCAGATCCCGACGTCTATATACACATCAATTTAGAATCATTATCAAATGGTGCATTCTGACTCACCGAAAATCCAGCGTCTGTTGGCCTGAGTGAAGCCGGCATCAGTATGTACCACTGTTTGGGTAAGCAGATTATTGACCTCACTACCTTCAGAATTGAGGTCCATGAGGGTGTCATCGCCATGGTTAGGGTCCCAAGGTTGAGAGCTGGGACTGGCATGATGAGGTTTGCCCCAGGAGAAAATGTTGTCTGAATGGGACTCAATGTCCTCTTTATGAGGTTTAGCATCGCCATGAAAGAGAGGATCTCAAGAGGCTTACCGAAATTATAAATGTCCGGACTGGCCTCGAACTCTAACCCAGCCATGTTTGAGTCCAAGTCGTCGTCCAGGTCGAAATGAACGTGTTTTGGAGCCGATACAACATCGGCTGATGATGTTTGACATCAACTGAATAAATAAGTATGTGGTGATAACGAGTTGTAATAAGTGTAAAGGTGAATTGGTCATGTGCTCTGAAGTTGATGTTTATTTTCTTGCTGCTTGTTTGTCCCTTTCTTGGCACCCTCACATTAACATCAAAAACTACCCACTCAGACCTCAGAACTCAACAAAATCAACATGGCCCACACTCACACCACTGGACGTCATGATCTTGCAGATGCCGCAGTGGCAGAAAACCAGAAACTGCTACACCTGTATGCAAACCGATGGAGGGAGGCAGTCAAGGCTGGTCAGGGATGGCTCTTGATCAGCCACTATGCAGCACCCTGACCGGGACCCCAGAAGCAATACAGGTGGCAATTGTATGGGATGACGCGATCGATGACGATGGAGGCGACATACACTCCTTACAAAGTCTATTACATGGGATTCAGGCCCCCAAGACCGCAACCGCTGTGAATTACATGGTTTCACGAGCTCGGATTATGCAGGCAAAATGTCTCATCAACAACATCGTCGCTCACATGTGCAGGACGAACGGATTCGAGCAGATTCAGCGGGAGATGGCTCAGTTGAGACAGGACATGGGTATCATGATGGAGTATGTGGTTAAAGTTATTGAGACTACAAAAAACAAGCCAGATAGTGTTCCTAAACGACGCCGCGCGGAAAGAGA
>QLPF01004062.1:0-26886 GCA_003314045.1 Hygrophorus pudorinus | reverse complement strand
TTCGAGTCTGCTTGATGATTGAACAGTTGGCGAAAAGCGAGGCTGAGGCTGTAGCATCGTACGTCTTAAGTTCTCAGTTTCGTGATGATGCTTATATCTTCACATTCTTCACAGTTCTCTATCCATGGCTCATGCGCCGTTGGATACATTCTTGTTGCGCTCACACGCATTGCCCCTTCCCTTCTTAGTTTTGCCCTCGACGTCTTTCCTAACTTATATATCTCCTTCCGCATACCTTTCTCTCCTTCGTACCTCTTCAAGTTATTCCGGCTCTCAAGCTGATAATCGAACTTCTCGAATTGACATCCCGATTAACTACCTCCGCTCTTTCCTGACGTCCCATCCCCGTCCTCGCGGAATAACACTAGCGACCCTTTTCCTCCTCCCAGGGTCCTACCCCATGCAGCTCTTTGACCCCACAATACCCGTGTCTGCTCTTGCCAGCCGTCCCACATTCCCTCTCACCCCAGCTGGATCCGACATAGATCACATATTTCCACAAACAATCGATACACCTGGAATTGGCAACAACACAGGCACTGCACAAGACGCCTGGATCCTTGATTTCACAGAGAAGGGAACCTATCCAGGAGTTGTCATGAGCCAGTCGAGAATGCGCGATATAGAGCTCATCGTCAACCCTCTCAGCGGAATGGATAATATGGGCGCAGTTGGCATGCTGTCCTTTGCTACCGGGAGTTGGGTGGATCTTCTCGTGCGTCAAGTTCTTGTTTACGCTTCGGCTTAGTTCTATATCCCTTTCACATTCTTTCCAGCTTAATCCGACCAATCCTGTGCCAGTTGAACGTTATACAGCTTTATATGTGCGTCGGTTTGAGATTGCAATTCAAGGCCGAGTGAAATAATGACAACGGCTATGCAGCGTTCACCGACATCCATGCACCCTCCTCTACAGTTACGTCTGACAGTACCCCAGGAACCTGGATTTTTGCTGGAAAGGGTTCGTGTGGTCAGTATGAAGCAAATATGGGGTATATTAGAGGTGAGACACTCCATACATTTAACCCTAGTTGTATTCTCACTTACAGTGGTTCTTGGAGGTTGTGAGGGAGCAATGTTGGTTGAACGAGATCTTGAATGGCTGCCGCTGGACGACTGAAGGATTGAATATAGAGCCATTAGAACCCCAAGACAGTGATGCGACTGAGGAGGATCTGAAAGCCGCTCTTGACGGTACACCATTTTACCAATAATCGTGTTTTCGGATGTTGACGAACGATACATTAGGTACTATAATCCCCCACAAAATTCCCGTGAACATTTACATCTCATATCACGGCAGATCCAATGACGGTCTCTTCGGGGACAGCCTGGATTCGATGTCAATATCACACCGTCGGCCCAAGATTGTAATGACGTCTCCAGAACGACTGCCTGCATTTGGACTTGTGGATATCACTGTTGCATATAATGAGACACGACCACGAGGCATAAGTGTAGATGTCAGTGGTCCTGTCGGCGCGGATTTGAAGCTGGATGTGCTCGAGGAAGCGTGTAGACGAGGAGGAACGCTGGGACTGTCTGGCAGTGTTTGGGCCAGCGCTCGCCCGTGTTAGCTTGAACTTGAATGGAAAAATATGTAATGCGAACTTCATGGTCTTGAAATGCTCGTTGTAGGCGGATGATGAGATGAGAACAAAAAAAAATGAAAAACGTATAACAATATTATTGTAACATCTCCTTTGATGTGCATCTGTGAGTCTAATACTTGCATGGACCACTCAAGGGAAGAACTATGCAAAACAATCAAGGCATCACCTACTCAAACATCCACACGCTGCCTTTCGCCGATTGTAGCCGCTGAAATCATTGTGAATGAGTCTACACGAACCCCAACAGGTTGCACATACATTGTCGGGAATTTGGAAACCACTCAAAGCGTCGAGCACTCCCCTACCGGTCCATGCCTCCAACTCGCAGACTTGCTCTGGAGTGATGAAATCTTGCGAGGTGCGGGACGCAAAAACCATGTGGACCGCAGCAGCTCTGATGATGTAATCTTCGGAGTCGACAAGTCCACCGGGGTGCGGTCGGGACGATGGAGATTGTGACAGGGCCGGGAGTACGGAAGTTGTCGTTAGCGGGGGAAGTCCAGCCGTGGAGGACGCCGGAGTATTGCGATAACAAGCTGCGAGATGAAATAGATGAAATGTTTCCATCTCAATTACGGAATGTAATCAGAGATGATCTACTAGACGGAAGGTGCACTGGCCGTCACCTCGAGCGTGGCTAGGTCTTTCGTAGATGACTGCAGATGCTCGATGAGGTTTTCGTTGTGATCCGGGAAGGCGGTCTGCCTTCCCTGCGAGGAATAAAAGCTTTGCAAGGCAAAAGGCAATGAGAAAGAAAGGCTGAATTCCTAGCGTAACTCACCTATCAGCGGACGCGTTGACAGTTCCTACAACATTGGCAGTCGTAAAAGAGGTAGGGCGAGCAGCCTCTATTGCCTTCTCGAGCTGTAAACCTGTTAAATTCAGGTGTAGACTTTATATTGAAGCAACAGGGTACCTCAATGCGGAGATCTGCATCAGCCTCCACCTGGCAATTCTGTCAGCGCGAGCGAGAATGAGGCGGGGAGCGGAGTCTTACAGGTTTGCTGATTCTGTATGGAGGCTCATGCGAACTACCGTTGCCAAAATCGAAGTCAAAGTTTCTTGTAACCGCAACACTGGCTTTGGGAATCACAACAGAACCCACGGGGATATCTACAAGGGCCCCGCACGATCCCAGCCTTACATACGATGTCCTTCATTTAGTAAAAGCCATGTCTCAAAACCGAGTATTGACCTTATAATGATCATATCTCCCTTCAGGCATTCCCTCACTTCTCGAACAAAGAAATCCATGTTCGGTCCACCCATCCCAATGCTTCGGCACATTACAAAGGATATGAGGAGGTGAACTGGATGATAAATACCTTACTATTGAGATTGGGATACCCTGATAACGGCCAGTGATGGTGTGGAAACCACGTTCTGAAATCAGCGTAAAGGGTTGGGGCCGAGCATCTAGAAAAGATGAAATTCCCAATGCACGAGAGGGCGATCCAACGGTGACCTGGTGTTGACACACTTCAACTAAGTTGTCGACTATAGCACGTTCCCGTCAGGCAACTCACGATCCGATTTGCCACTTCTCCCGCTCGCAAACCTAGATGGTACACTCGTTCATCCGCTGTCCGAGGAAAATCTGACCGACAGCTTGAGTAAAAGCGATTAAACTTGTGGTGAGTACACACTAGCATCCGTAATGGTATCTTTCATGAGACCTTGAAGTATTAGTTGGTCAAGTATAAAATATACTGGGTTGGTTATCCAGGCTCCTCCCGTGGCACTTACCAGGTTCGCGTACCGGCTGGGATGATCGACAAGGCGCGATTACAGCTGGATTCAGAACGATGGGCGTTTGCCCCGTCGCTCTTGTTTATGTTGTTTGTGACACCGGCAAATGTTTTGACATCACCAAACAACAAAGGGACAAATAAGAGCCTCCAGCTGCAATCTGGAAATCTTGCAGCGTATCTTCTGATGTTTCCGAACAAAGGTTGGACTTCTCTTGCGAGGAAACGAAGAACAGACTCCATGGTATCGTGTTCCTTCATTTGATGAGATTTTTTCTAGCGCATATGATCTTGGATAGGGTCGTAAGGGTCGTAACCCTCGATCCATGAAGTGGTCCATTAAGTACTTTGGTATCCTGTACGTCAAACGCTCGGAGTCACCCCACCTGTTTGCTAATATTGCGTAGTAGGCAGACGGTAACGAGTCTAGCTGCAGTGTACAGGTCGAAAAAGCCGATAGCACTTCACGACTCATCAGACTCTTGCCATGATCCGCATAAATAATCGTACAAACTTCGCAATAAAAGATTCAACGCGTTATTGGTCGAGCTTAAGGGGTCTATTGTCTCCGACGGACCGAGATGGATCACACACCCCCATCATGATGGGGCGGAACTTCCGATGTGACTCCCGCCTTCGTAACCACCGTCTATCCAAGAAGAGGTGCTGCTACCACTAGTATATCTGGTATGTCAAAAAAGCTCTCACAAACGATTCAATGAATGATTCAATGCCTTGTCGGTCGGCCAACTTTGAAAAGTACTGTGCTCGGCGCTAGTAGTCGGTTCCGAGTGTGTCGGACCCATTAATCAATCAGCCTTTATCTATATTCCAGACCAAAGTCGCCATCAGTCAACCTACACACCATGTCCCAGACCAAAATCATCGTCGTGGGCTGCGGAATTGCGGGACCAGTGCTTGCTATCTTTCTCAAACTCAAGGGCTACCACCCCGTCATATACGAACGAACTGAGGACCAAGCCGATGCTGGTCTCAGTTTGATGTGTGTTATATTGTCCGATCTTCTTATACACGAATCTCACGCACACGGCGGTCAATGTCACAGGCTACAGCCCAATGGTCTTCGCGTCCTTGCGCTAATCCCGGGCTTATACGAAAGCCTCCCCGGCATGCGAATTGAAAAAATGGATTTCTGCTCTTCCGTTCCCGGAGACGTCAGCACCCTGGCTGAAACTGATCTGCCCCTCGACTTTGCAAAAGAATATGGCTTCAGCATGATGGGTATCCACAGACCCAAGTTTCTTCGTCTCCTCGTTGAAAACGCTGAAAGTCATGGCGTCCAGATCATCTGGGGCCATAAGATGGTTTCTCTCGAGCAACACGATGAGGAAGTTCGCGTGACATTCTCGAATGGACATACCGATACGGCCAGTTTTGTCGTTGGATGTGATGGTGTGCACAGCAATGCGCGTGCGACGCTGTTCGGGCACGAGGAGCCGAGTTTCACTGGCCTGACACAGGTACGCTTGACTTTGAGTTCATGACCTCTTCCCCAGTTACCGAGTTTATACAGACGGGCGGAGTGTCTCCTACCCCTTCTTCCTTTCAATCAAAGCCTCCAACTATGCTCAATATTTTTGGTACTGATGCTCATTTGATCACATACCCGATATCAGAGGCACTTTACGCTTGGGCGTAAGCGTATTCTTATACGCCCTTGCCCCGTTACGAGTGATGTCTTTTATGATCCTCTCAAGCGTCTCTTGCCGTGAGGATGAACAGAGGGAGACATGGCGCGCCAGCGATCAGGACGAGCTACATCAATTTAAAAATGGACCGTTCTCAAAATGGGGTTTCGGTGGGGGAGAACTGGTGAAGACCGCCAACAAAATCATCAAGGTGAGTACATTTTACGATCAACCGTGGCATTGAGTAGAAACTTGACCGTAGTATGGTTTGTACGATCGCCCCGAGCTGAAGACCTGGTACAAAGAGAGAGTAGTGCTGCTAGGAGATGCCGCACATCCCACAACCCCAGTATGAACGGTTTTCCCGTGCTTTGGAGGTTACTAAAGCAACTTTTTTTTCGTTAGCATATCGGCCAAGGCGCCAACCAAGCATTCGAGGACGTGTATCATCTCATTCGTAACCTCGTGAAATACAACCCCAGTGCAAGCGCACCTTCGACGGAGCTGCTCAAGGTCGTCTTCACCGAGTATGAGAGCGTGCGCCTTTCCCGATCTGCAGAGCTTGTCAAGAAGGCACGGGCACAGGGGGAAATTCGGGTCGTGCATGGCATAGATCTATCCAAGGCACGCAACGACGCGGTGCGGGGACAGTGGAAGGAAAGCAGGGACGCAAAACTGAAGTCCTACGGGCTTTTCTATAGTGGACCATTTCAAGGCGAAAGCGAGATATAGCGCGGAAGCTATTAAATCCTCTTATGAGAATGCCGAATTTTTGGAGTACTGTTTGAAAATTGTATGATGTGTGGAAATATACTTTTGAAGTGCAAATACCCAAGTTACCATTTTAATGAAAATCAAGCAGTATATCTCATACCAACCAAAATGTTGAGTCAAATTTTTATTGTCTACAATGAAGCTTAATGAAGCCTCAGCGCTCAGCCTTGCTGGAGACGGTTTGCACTGGCAGGAGTGACACTTTTGGGGAATGTAGAAATTCAGCTTGATAACATCGTTAAAGGCTGGTCGATCTCATGACGACCGGTTGCAATTGTCGACCTCATGGAATAATACATACACGTCTAAAATGACCATCGACGGAGCCCGAGCTAAGGTGAGCTGTCCTTAGGTACGGCTAGCCTGTCTTCCTCTAACGCTCGCGAAGTTCTATCCCGACTCGGACTCGTAGTGAGTCCCGCCAGACGAGACCTGCTAGAGAGCTCCGCGATTGCCTGCTGGCGGGTCGACGCCGTCTGCGCGACACCTACACAAGCCGTCTATGATAATCACAGACAGCTCATCAGTCCACGACGAAGTTCCAGACCTGAAGCAACCTCACCACTATGACTGCAACCATAATCACACGGTCTTTCCACCGATCGTCCTTCCCAGTGTGCAACTCGGCCTGTCTAGCCTGGGCGTACCTCGTCCTCTTTGTAGTGAATGAGTCCGGCCGAGTCTTTCCAGCGCCAGTTGTTTTGCCACGCAGAAGGTCGTACGCTTTATTGATAGACTGAAACCGAGCGTGCGCGACCCCAGGTGGGAAACCGAGAGACCGGACGATAGCAGAGTCAGGATGGTATATGCGCACGAGGTCGTAATCTGGAACCATGCAGGCTCAACCTTGACATTCAACAGGCCCGGGGTCGGTGGGAGACGACGCACATCTAGTCTTGACGTCGCTTTGTGAGGCTTTCTGGGGTAGGTGGAAAATTTGGTGTGGGCTGGGATTGGGTTGCGGGGGGTATGGAAAGGGATTGGGAGAATTTCCTGAGAGTTGACGGCTTAGGTTCGGTATTCGTACGCCAGAATTGGAGACATATCTGCGGACTGCCCACATCGGAAGTGTTGGGTGGAAACCTTGTCACGAGACGGATTTTTTTTAAATCTCAACAAAACTCAAGTATTATATCCATGAGACAAGCACCATACAAGTCAGGAAGCATGATTGAATTTTGTAAAGGATACAAGGAAACCATATGGCGATCACATCTAATATGCCTTCTTGCCTGCTGCGAGCTGGAGGTGAGCGCTGTGCTCGTCGTATGGCAGTTTCGACACGGGGATCTCGCGCCAGAGATCGGGTGTGAGGAATGCATATGTTTTGGTAATCTGTACACTTTCAGATTAGCACAAGGAATAAACAAGTAAAAGGCGATAGGTACAGCAGCAAAGGTGGCTTTCAAGAAATTACCCATGGTTGCAGTTGAGCCCTTGGATTGGGTGTAACAATCTTGGACACCAGCAAGCTGGAGCAACCGCTTGGAGGCGGGAGCAGCAACAATACCCGTTCCTCTTGGCGCAGGAATAAGTCGACACATGACGGACCCGACCTTGCCGCTAACTTTAGACGGCACGGTGTGTGGTTCACCGAGCGCCGCACCCCAGTAACCTCTCCTGACGGGAATGACGGACAATTTGGCGAGAATGATAGCGCCGCGGATAGCGGTGGCGACCTCCTTTGCGCATTTGACGCCGAGACCGACATGACCATCAAAATCACCGATGGCGACGAATGCCTTGAAACGGGTACGCTGACCGGCACGGGTTTGCTTCTGGACGGGCATGATTTTCATCACTTCGTCTTTCAGTTTGGGGAGGAAAAAGTCGACGATTTGGTATTCCTTGACGGGGAGTGAGAAGAGGTATATTTCCTCCATTGATTTGATTTTTCCGTCTTTTACGAGACGACCGAGCTTTGTGACGGGGACCCTGTATAAATGGGTGAGAAGTGTTTGGTGGATGAGTATTGTAGAGTAACGGACCATTCTTTCTCCTCATCTTTACGTCCTCCGCGACGTGGTCCACGACGACCTCTGCCTCTGTCACCGCGTCCACGTCCGAATCCACCACGTCCTCGTGCAGCGTCAGCCATTTTGTATAGTAACTGTAACAGAGTAAGTACATCATCGAACTGCTAGTCGACTCATCCAACCCCAAAATCCCATTTTTTTCAAGCCATAATTTTGGCATCAACGCGGATATTCCTCGGTCGACTAGAATTTAAATAAAATCAAAAGACTCACGTCTTGAAGTTTGCGATGTCGAGCGAGATACCTTCAACCAGAGGTCATGACCAGCACAGAGACCCCATTGCAAGTCATAGTGAGACCCCGAATACTCCACGGCAACGGCACCGAATAAGAACAGAACCCGATTTGCGGTGAACATCATCTTCCTTTCATCCATGTCCCCATCTCAAGTATACGGACGAATAATAAAATTCACAAAATTCGACAAAGTGCTGTAGTATGTACTGCAATAGCACTGACCAGCCATTTCTCAGCCACTTCGCACGTGCCGTGCTGGCGGAGCACAAATAATAAGACTGCGCTGCCCCGTTCCTATTCCGCAGACTTTCACACTCACCACAATGTCAGCGCTTTCTTTATCCTTTTCAATTTATTCGGATCAGCTCAACTATTTTTTTACAGTATTATCCTCACCTCTGATCAAGTTGGCAAAACATGTCGTTAACTACAATGTCGAATATTTCAAAACAAAAATTTAGTCTGTGCCCCACGTACGTCGTATCTTATCGGCTCTCATTTCCTCATCTAATTTTACCTTGTAACAGCAACGGTCGTCAAACCGTTGGGGATGGGGCTTTCTCTACCGACGCTGCGCCAAGTGTTTTAGCTGTTTGCCATATGGAAGGCACCGAGGACATGTATTACTACTCTACTACGTTCTCTGGGGGGCCGGGGGTAAGTCATTCAATCAATATTTTATTCTACTCCCTAACTTTCTTTTCATCAGTGGCGGTTTTGACGTCCCTAAATCGAAATGCCCTCCAGACAGAGGGTCGTCGGACTGTGTGACAGGCAGCCCGGCGTCTATGTGCTCTACCTCATCATCATCATCATCATCATCAACATCATCAAACCCATCATCGCCCTACTTTTCATACTCTAATCACTTCTCCACTTCCACCAAATATCCAGTCACTTCTCCCTTCACCACGAACGACTACCTGAATGCCCACCACGTCGTCCCACCCCGAGCTATCCCAGCAAAACCGACATCTTTCTCTGATCTTGCGACCCCGCCTTTGACCCCCGATGACGGTATCGACGGCGATGGCAATGGCGGTACGATTAGGACCAATCACTCCAGTGATGCCCTTGATTTCCTATTGACTCTCTTCCCTCGCCATGGTCTGACTGCTTTACCCTATGCCAAGAGTGTCGCCATATCTGCCCCGAATATGGGTGCCGCCTTTGACGGTGTCGTCCTTGAGTTGCCAGGCCAGCCCAAGACGCTGTACGTCGATGGCAAGAGTGCACAGTCCGTCAGCCTCAGGGAGAGGTGAGTACACATACTTATTTCGCTTTCCTCGCTTACGATGATGACTGCAGTATTGTGGCGCTGTTGGACTTGGCCGACGAGAGCTTGCAATGCTCTGCTATTGTCATTGCCTTGGAGCGGTCGTCGCCCTCCTTGGGCGACCTCCTGCATTCCTTGATGTATGTTGGTGGTACCGTCGTTACTAAGCCTCCGTTCCAGGTCGACTCGGCATTCGTCCTCGTCGGAATGGAGATCTAGTGTTGGTTGAATACCGGATGCATTATCTGAAGAACATTAAACATCGAGGTCATAGTATGTATGAACTGGTTATCTGTTATGCGTTCCAACTTTTCTTTTCTTTCACTCACTCAGTTTGTACTCCCATAATGATGATGGTCTGGTTGCCTTCTCTACGTTTCCGTGTGAGCGCGTTGGAATGACATTGTTGGTGGCCTGGAGTTCGACTTCCGTGGGGCGATTTTACCAAGATTATACAGATGTGATAAGAATGATAAGGTAAATGATAAGGTAGCGTATAACGATAACAGTTCACAAAATGCAACGAAGGGGCGAAATCTGGTATGTAAAATGTTTAGCACTTGGTCATACTAGTGCATATATCTAACTCACCAAGTCAAATCGATAACTTCACCGAAAACACGAGGACGGCTACGGGTCTCTACTTTGGAGCTGCCCCCTTTCGCCGTTTGCTTCCGGGCATGAATGGCATCAATCTTGGCCTGGTAAGGACATTGCATATCAGCTCGACAGCAGCAGCCGGGACTGGACTAACACTCGCCTGCAACGCGTTGACCTCGTCTGAATCGGAGTCGACCACGTCTTCAGACTTTACACGGGGCTCAGGGGTCACACTCGCGCGTCTCTTGTCCCCCACATGAGGCTCGAACGGTGGCTCTGGATCGTCGGGGGAACCCGATAAGTGCGAGCGCAAATAATAAAACAAATCGAGCGAACCAAGGGACCTGTATTTGAACGTGAAAGCCGCTAATTGGTCAACTTTTGTTGCTGTCGTGACCCGTTGATTTGGCTTTGTGATCTCCTTGCCTAGTCTATTTAGATGCTGGTGTAAACTGGCGGGGCAACACTAGTACGCTAGCGTGTACACATACTTGACGCAATGTGCTAAACCTTTCTTGGCACGTTCGTGGGGAGCGAAGTAACAGATCTCGAACACGCGCCAGTGGCTGGCGATTTCACTGATGCAGCGCTATTGCGGAGAACAAGCAACTACATGATAATACACCCTCCATCTTCCTTCTGCAATCTTCTCGTGATTTCATCCGCACCGACTGCCCGACCGCCCTGCCCATTCCCATCCATATGAACGATGAGGACACCCGCGTTGTCAAGGTCAAGTTCAGCTACCAGTCGATTACTGGGGTACGCGGTGACGTCACAACAAATATACCGACAGAACGGGAAAGGTGAGAGCGTAAACGTACTTCTGTATCAACTCCTCAATGGCAGGCTTGATCTTTGCAGCGCCGCCTAGTGAGTGGAGACCCTTACCTGGTAAACGTCATATTTTAGCTAAATTTCGTTGTTGGATGCGCGATTAGACAAACCGACTATGAGACGGAGTTCTGCGTCGCCTCGTCGTTTAGCTTGTTGGATAGCTTGGTCAGTATGCGCAATGGCTTCTCTTACGTATAGGCCGTGCAAGTCAATCTCTCCAGGCTTCCTGTCCTACGGAAAACACTAACTTGAGCAGGAGAATTGGTGCTTAAACTTCAACGTACCTTATTGTTCTCTGTCGCCACCCAATAATAAAGTGATCATCAATACCGCCGCCAAAAACACATACCGGCAAAAATCCAATCACTGGCCTCCTTGTTCAAACTGTCCATCTTCCTCTGATGTGCCTTTCCCTTATTCGACAGCTCCTTCGCCAGCGCCCCATCTCCCCGTCCATACGCCGCATGGCTTCCCTCGAACGACTGCGCCATTTGATCACCTTCAGCGTTTGCCTGTGCCCGTAGGGACACGTAGTACTCATTGTCTTGGGTGAGCGGCTTCTGGTCCTAAGGTCATGGTTAGAGGTGATGAAGGAGTTATTCATAATGAATTAAATTACAACACGTACCCCGCTGTATTGTTGAGGCCGATGAGGGTGTGATGGGTAGGTCGGTCTGTGTTCATGCACCACCGGTGAGCTCTCCGGCTGGGGTTGGCCCTGGGACTCCTCATCATGCCCTTGCTGCGGCCGTCCTTGGTCCGCCCCAGAAGAGGGCCCGCAGAAGAATTTCACGAGGCCCTGGAAAATCTGCACAAATGTTGATGCCATGGCAGGCCAAAGGTATGTGACCAGCTGATAAGCTCAGGCTCGAGGTATGAACCTTAAAATTGTGAGAAGCGCCCAATTGACAACCTTATTGTCACGGTGGGATGGTCGACGTTGTCCAATCCCGGGATCCGGTGGCAGCCCGCAGGCTTAAAGAAGGTGAAGTGATCATACAGCAGTTCAGTCGTGAAAGTCTCAGCCTGAATTTAAACACATGGGATTGAGCTCGAGTGGATAACATGAAGCAATGACCTTGTGCTAAGCTATAAGCGTACGTCGCAACGGAGCTCGAGATCATGGGTCATTGACATTTTGGACCGTACTGTATCTGATAGTCACCGGTCACCGCCGTTCAAGGGTCGTCAGAATATCAGCGCCCATTCCGTCAGCTTTGGTGGACTCGGATGCAACTTGAAGGGAAGGTTCCTCATACTCACCCAAGATTGTCTGACCCTGCACTCAAATGCCAAGGCCCGTCGCCTACTCGAGGCTCCAATCATGCCCAGGAGATGGATCATCGGGGGAAGGTCCCAACAACAACGCAATGGCGAAATGCCAACAAGTTCAGGCAATCTTCATGTCATTATTCATCCTAATGATTAAGTAGGCCCCACACGATGGTTATCGCTGCATGACCACTGGATCCTGGCTACAGGGACATCGTCGATAATGTCTGCTTCGTACAGTCGACATTCACATCAAGATCTCCTGTGGCCCTAACATTCAACACGTACTGTACATGGTCCAGCATGAATATTCAAGTTTTGCGGCCGTATGAGCCGTCATCATGGATTTTGGCAGAATACTGTTAGCCCAGCGGCCCCAGCCATTCAATGCGCACGACGGACGCGTCGGCCTTTTTGATCGCTGGCTTGAATTCACCGTGTCACCTCACAATAGAAAACTCTCAAATCCCAGACAATACCCATTGTTACGCGCCCTGCACCACGAAACCAGATGAGCTTCCGTCACACACTATCTTCGCCTGCAATGCCCTGCATGCTGCATGTGCCAGCGCCCGGGCCCGAGTAGCCCATCGTTTTAAAGCGGGGGAATACACTCAGCGGCCTGTTTCAAGTTTTAGACCGGCTGGAGGAGATAGGTTCTGGCGAAAGACGGATTATCCGAATCCGCAGTCTCGGAAGGCTGTATTGTTAAGACCAATCCGTTCAATACCCAAAAGATCATATTTCCACCTACATAATAAGGAACACACGAGCACATTGTGGAGTGCAACGCGTGCGTTACAGCGGGTGATGATCGATCCCGCATGCTCAACTGCCAAGATATTGGGCTCACATGTGCTTGACCAGCCAGACACGTACACAGGGGGTATGTAACAATGGTGTAATAATGCCTACGTACATACATATAATGGAATGTGTCCTGTCCGAATATCCGACGTAATAGCATGCATGGCTAAGGGCTAGAGGTGTGGTGTACCAGTATACTGACAGATGTGAAACTGTGGCCTCGGCAAAAATATTGGGTATAAAGAAGTAGCAAATAGTATCCCCACATGCATTAAGCATGTACACAATCATACAAAAAAAAACAAGCTCAGCTGAGTCGCCTACGCGAAGTTCGAGAGTGACGCATAAAGTACAACACGGTTTAACTATAAGTTCGGGACCTTCAGCATGTCGGTGAGATCAAAGTGAAAAATCTTACGTATAAACAAGGTATGTCTGCGAGCCATTATCTCGCCTGTTTGGCAAGTATAACCCGCTCATAGGACTCCCTGATTGGAGTCCGATTCGTCAACAACGTCATATGTGTAGTAATGTATGGAGGTGGTAGTAGTGGATGAATCATCTCAAGAGGAGTATGCGGGTTTACGGCAGGGAAAAATGAAACGATTTGTGGTGTAGGGGGGCGTGAGATTGATGGTATAAGTGCCAGGGAGGAAAGTGCAGCGGAGGAAGACGAGGAGGAAATGGTTGAGAGCGTTCGATGGCGTACAGGTCTCGAATCTCTCAGGACGGATGGCATAGGGAGAGTAGCGACTGAACGCGCTGAAGATACCGAGGGTCGCCGCTGTGATAATGAGGTTTTCGGTGATGTAGGTGATATTGGGGTAGTTGCAGAACTTGAGGGAGGGGTTGGAATTGTGACTCCACTAGCGTGCGCGCTGCGAGGGGGAGAAGACGAAATCTGAGCGGGAGCAACCTCTGACCTGACTGTGAGGGGTGCCAAAGGCACAGGTTTGAGCGCATTGTTCATAAATTGACCATACGATTGTCCCCGTATAAGTGGGTGGGGTCGCAAAGGGGCTTCAGATCTGCCTACAGAATGGGTTGACGGTGGTCGGGTAACAGAGCGGCGCTTTGTGCTGTGACGATGGGGGTTGGTCGAGAGAAGCGCAATATCAGACCGAGTTTCCATAGCATCGGTGTCGCAATTTTGTTGCTGTGGTGGCTGTGAAGAGCGGTCTACGTTGATGAGAGGGACGGTCGGCATATGAGACGTCGATGCGTTGTCGGGCACGCGGGGCGGCTGCAAATAGCCATGGTCAGATGGGCGGATAGTGTCCACACGAGGGATGACCGTGTCCACACGTGGAAGGTAGTCTGAATCCTTTGACTCGATCTTCGCAGTCAAAGGCGGGTCAACGGGTGTTCGTGTGCCATCCTCTTCAGTGTCTTCGTCCGAATCGTGGATGGGCGTTGCGGCACCGCTTTCGCTAGATACCCATTCATCCTCATCCGGAGAGGGACTTGCGATGGTGAACCCCGTTTTGGACCTTGCACCGTTAGGTTTGGTACCAAGCGGCGGTAAACGTTTCACCGTTTGGATCGGCTCCTTTGAAACAGTATGGCCACCGTTCGGTGGTTTTGCAAAGGGTGACGTAGTTCTAGAGTGAGTCTGAAATGAGATATACAATCTCCTGACATCAATATCAATTTTTTTTAAACAGAGATTCGTTGCGGACCTCGTGAAAGGTGTGGCCAGTCTTCTTGGTTCGTTCGAGATGTTTGGACGGGAATACATCTTTTTGCGTAAAATGAAGGTTTAAATTCTTGGAAGACCCGCCAGAGGGGGTACGCGCGTGCGTATTAATCAATCCAGGTCGATGACCCTTGGGGGGAGCCATGGTGAGGGTGGACAGACTTCGCACTCCGCTGCCGAGAATTTCCTTTTTTTTACTGTACCAGTTGCAGCCACAGGTATCGGCCTACACCATTATCGAGAACTAATTCCTGTTTCTTGGTAGACATGGAGAGGGTACAGTTCCAACAGGAGCAGGTGGGATTCAAGCTTTCAGGCTGGCCTCTCACGAATTGAATGACCTCCAGATGCTCGCAGAGCTGAAAGACCTCGTTCAGAAGGGCTTATTCACACGGGTATGTATCTGGACGCTTGATTTATTCTGTGAGGGAACATTGACATATGCAGTCCCCACTAGGAAGAAACAAAGGAAATCATGAAGAAGCGCACTGCATTCGAGACCGTCCTGGTCCGGCGCGTTGCTAAAAAAGCCGACTTTCTGCGGTATGCCGCGTATGAAATGGGGCTCGAACAATTGCGCAAAAAACGCATTGAACGGCTGAGTGAGACGAACTCTTGACTGCAAGTTTTAACATGGATCTAATGAATGTAGAGTTACCTCCGTCACCTCCGTCTGTGTCCGACTATGCGCTCGTTCGCAGGCAGTTCCATATATTTGAGCGTGCGCTAAAGAAATTCAAGGCGGACGTGGCGCTGTGGATACAGTATATTCAACTGTCTAAAAGGGAGGGAGCTCGGGCGTTGCAAGGACGGATCACTGCCAGGTATGAAGGGGGCCAGCGTGCTCATCATCCTTCTGTATTATTCAACTATATCGTACCGACTGACTGATGATCTCAGAGCTCTTCAACTACATCCAAACACGTCGGCATTATATATCCTTGCCGCCTCTCAAGAACTTGATCATCTATCACCCTCGGCGGCACGAACACTACTTCAACGCGGAATACGCTTGAATGCCGAGAGCGTGGAGTTATGGAGGGAGCATGTGAAGATGGAGCTAGGGTTTATTGAGAGCTTGAGGAGGAGGTGGGATGTTCTTGGCCTTGATTTGGGTTGGGATGGGGATAAAAAGGGAAAGGCGAAGGAAGGCGAATTCGTTATTGTGATGAATGACGATGGTCTAGCGGAAGTGGATCCAGATGGTGACGGGGACGAAGCACGGAAGGCGATCATGGGAGGTGCGATTGTGAAATCTGTCATTTCAAATGCGGTCAAAGGTATCTTTTGTCATATCTCAACTGAGATTTATCTTAACATTCCCTCGGTAGCCATACCAAAGGTCGAATTATTCTCATCCTTGCAGAAGGTCATAACAGATTATCCCTCCCCGTCAGGACTCCGGCAGTCACTTCTGGATCACCTGTATGACCTTCTACGCTCGACGCTACCCGATGAACCACGGGCTATCAAGCTGTTCGCGACCAGGTTCTTGACTCCCGAGCTAAAGGGTGAGGCACTTATCGATGCTCTGAAGCACACCAACGAAGAGCTGCTCAGCTTGGCGTCACATGAGAGGGGGAGTGGTGAAGGCGTTTCGGGAATTTATGTGGAATTTGTTGAAGAATGGTGCCAGGCTCATCTAGGTCATGATCTGGTCAGTCCACTCACATGACACATTTTTTTGCCAATATCTGACATCGGCACCGAGCAATCAGCGGGTGTACCTTGTCACGTCGCTGCGATCGCTCATTCAGCGAACCAATTCGTCGTCACCATCATTGCTTGCTGCTCACCTTCGACTGATGCACGTCTTTTGTTTTCCTGGGGCACTGAAGACATCACGGAAGTATACAGTCAAGGCACCAAAATCTGCTCAGGTGTGGCTTGAGCGGCTAGCCTTGGAGAAGTCGTATGCGAGCAGAGAGTTGGTGGACAAGGCGTGGTCGGATGCACGGAGAGCGGTTGCGGCTGATAATGTCGTTGATCTGGCGAAAGTGTGGCTGTGGGGCCTTGAGCAGTTACCGGATGATGAAAAACGACAGGTGCACGAGGTTAGTGCATGTCGACCCGTGCTTAGTCGACGGTTATTCTGACTCATGTGGGTGCGGACAGGAGTTGCTAAAGGAAACCATGCGCGATTCTTCCTTGCGCGAGGTACACGAGCTACTACTGATCAAGTATGTCACACATGAGGACCGAAAACGGACGAATCTGGATTCCAAGGCGGATGACCCTGCATCACGAATTAAGGCTGTTCGACACATGGCTCATGCTTATCTACCCAGTGCGCAGGTTTGGGCCAAGGTATTTGCACAGCATGCGGAGGGACCAGGAGGATCAGATGATTTCCAAGTCCTCGGGGAGATATTCGAAATGTGGCGAAGGGAAGATGGATTGGAAGCGACAGTGGCTTGGGCGGAGTGGCTGATAAGGAAATCTCATGGGAAAGCGGCGAAGGATGTGGTCGTGTGGTCGAGAAGTTTGGTTGGGAGTGATGAGAAGATGGAGTTGGAGCGACGATGGTCAGCCATTCTGGATGGGGTGGAATCTGGGGAGTAATACTACATGAATACGGCGTCCGTTGCAGCATGCACATTGTGTAATGAAGGAAAAAAAAGGAAAAAAAAAAAAAGAGAGAACCAGTTGAATGGTACGGTATTGTAGCACGCGTAACAGGTTTTACCCTGAGGATAGACAATAGGTTTAATCTGGAAACCGACCACTGATAACCGCCATATGTTGTAATATATATTTTAGGCAAGTAACTATGAGGAAGGGTATCGACGGCTGTATCAGGCAAGGTTCTGGTATTTTCGTACACGCATGGATTCGAGAAGCCGCGCATCCACATGGTCGGTCACTGACTGAGAAAGCCTTGCCCCGCTTCAGACTCATCTTTCTTTCTACTCCTCCTCCCTCTCCCCTCTGTATTAAGTGGTCAGTAATTACTAGTAAACCCTTTCAATTCATCCTTGCCCATTCAAAAAATTCTTATCTACCTTTTCTTCCTTCTTTACAGGTCATCGTAAACCACGACGTCGACGGGGCGTCGTTCCTCTCCCGTTGCGTTCTTTCTGGAGGGAAACTGCACTCCAGCTGCATGTATAACGGCCTCACCCTCAGACTCTCAGCCGGTCGAGACTCGTCTGAACCGAACCGCCGCTGTCTCTGGACTTAGAGAATACCCCATTCTCAGGACCGTTACATCTGTCAACCGCTCATGTTGCAGTATTCGGTCCCCCTTCCACCCCTCTCAATCTCTCCCAAGAACGGTAAAGATCATTTTCGCCATAATGACCCCCTCCCTCGTCTACCCCCAAATTCCCTAAACAACAAGCGAATGCAGAAGGACGCATACACCCCTCGTTCTGCATTCGCACCTCCGACACTCTCAATCTCCACTAATTCTCAACCGCAACTCCATTCTTCTTGTTCTTCTTCCCCGTCATCCGCTTCTTTCACATTGCTGCCCAGAAGTCCTTACATTTCCTCACCCAAACAACCTTCAGCTGCAAGCCCCGTTTTTCTGCCGCACTCATCAAAACTTCCAGACTTTGCATCTTTGCATTCACCCAGCCCTTCGTTCGATTCTTCCCTTCCTATCACCGATGTCTTGGCCCCAGGTGATTTCGTCGGTCAAGGCGGTTATCTCCAAGGCGAGACAATCCGCCTTGTGTCCCCTTCATCCGACACCCTCAACGAGGAGGGCCCAGCTACGGAATTTGAAGTTGTGAGGCGTCTCGGCACCGGCAGTTACGCGGTCGTCTATCTTGTGCGAGAAGTTCTCTATCGCCCTGAGCCCTCAGAAGACGGTCACATGTCAGTCATGGGCTCCATGGAATTGGACGACAAGCTCGGTCGCTGTCCGTCTATTGAATATGGTCGCGAGTATGCCATCAAGTGCTTATCCAAGGCGAACCTCGACGAGGAGGCTCTGGCAGCACAGATGTCGGAGGTACGTGCACATTTGACCGACTGTTCCTCATGATCTCACCCTCTGGTTCAGGTCACCATCCACCAGTCTCTCCGTTCGCATCCCAACATCGTAACTTTGCATCGGACGCTTGAGACTTCTTCTTTTTTACTGCTTTTGCTGGAGTTTGTTCCGGGCGAGGATCTCTTTTATTTCTTGGAACAGGCCCGCGATCATTACGAATTGGACTCCTCTACTGAACCTCCTACTTCCTCTTCCAGCACACCCCCCACTCCCAGTCTACTGTCTAACCTTCATCCAGCACAGCTTCTCTCCCGTACCCGTCTTCGGCTTATCGCATCGATGTTCTCCCAGATGTGCGAGGCCGTGGCAGCTTGTCATGCTCAGCAAGTCTTCCATCGCGATATCAAGCCAGAAAACTTTATCGTCACTGACGGATGGGCGACTCTGGCCGATGGCCGGCGAGAGCGTAAAGTCGTTGTCAAACTTACCGACTTTGGCCTCTCCACCACCGATCTCGAGTCGTCTGACATGGATTGTGGAAGTGCTCCTTACATGAGCTATGGTATTATCATCTGTCATTTGTCAATGTCTGCCGCTGTCTGATTGGAGATCGGTCAACAGAATGCAGGAATAACATCGCACCCACTTATAGACCCCGTGGGGCCGATGTTTGGTCACTCGGCATCGTGCTAATCAACATGTTGGTCTTCCTTCTTATCGTTTTATCACATTGGCCATCCTGACAGCATTCCCAGGTTGTACCATTATAATCCTTGGACCGACACCACTACCGATGCCGACTGGTCGCCCTGCTCATCTTTTGACGCCTTTCGTCAACAACCGGTCAACTTCTTTCTGCACCGCTTTGCCGGCATGACCCGTCCTGTCGCGGAACTTCTTACGAACAAGGTTTTCTGTATCCTTGAGGACCAGAAGGATGATTCACAACGTATCACTGCTGGCGAATTTGGTGCTTGGGTAAAGGACTTGCCAGCTCTTCTCGGCGAGCAGTCTCGTTCCGGACACAAACGCCCGCCCTCCGCCAGCCCCACCACCGGGCATCCCATCTCGTCTTCCTTTCTACAATCCCATCGTCCTTGCTCAAGACAAACCTCGGGGACACCGGCTCTCAGGACTCCCGCCCTCGCATCACGTTCGCTCTCTCGTGCAGCTTCCCTCGGTCCCGCATACGAGATGGAAATTTCCGAACTGTCCACCGTTTATGACGATGAGCAATATGAGCGGGATGGCGAGGTAGACGGTGAAGTAGAAATAGCGGGGACGACTTCCAGGTCCACTTCCACCAACAAGCGGCGGAAGCGCGGCGCTAGGAAAGGCAAGGGCGCGGCGGCTGTTTTGACACAAGATGAAACTTTGGAAACGCTGGCGGTTGCTTCGCAGTCCTTGGCTCGGGAGATCAGCAAGGCATCGCGCTCGTCCGATATGACATCCGGCTCGA
This sequence comes from Hygrophorus pudorinus, assembly GCA_003314045.1. Lineage (NCBI taxonomy): Eukaryota > Fungi > Basidiomycota > Agaricomycetes > Agaricales > Hygrophoraceae > Hygrophorus > Hygrophorus pudorinus. Next base: position 6,942 of record QLPF01004062.1, on the reverse strand, counting down.
GATCTAGCCGTAGGATTCAACCCTTTGAACCTGTTTCCGTATTTCCCTTACCAGTTTACCTTATTTCTTCGGCAGTACCAGCATCACCGTCTCCTGGGATTAGGTCCCCGCCTCCAGTGCCCACGGTTCCTGTAGCGGCTCCCGTTGTGACCAAGAAGCCGTCGAAGTGGAAGTTGAGTTTTGGGAAAAGCTCTGGTGGACGTGTCTCCCCTGTCGAGGAGGCTTCACAGAGTATGGAGACTGGCACAGCTGCTATGACTGCCACGGCTAGCAGCGTCTCGAACTTGATAATGGGTTTGGACGCCCCTGCTGGGGGCCCTCCCAAGTCGGGCGACTCAAGCTGGAGTAGAGGCCGCCGTACCAGACAGTCCCAGAACCCTCCGGATGCCGATACGAAAAATATAGGCGGGCGAAACGCATCTTATAGCCCTCATGCGAGCCTTGAACGGTCGCTAAACGACGACATGCGCGCTGTCTCCCCTGCAAGCACTCGCAGTGGACGGCCCCTTGCTTCCAGCGCCAGTTCCATGGCTTCCGGCAACTGGCGTAGCTCCATGACGTCCAGTGCGGCTACGTCTACTTCCGCATTCACTCGGTACAGCAATTCTAGTATGAGGAGTGTGTCTACTACGGCTACCAGTGTGTCGGCGTCCAGCTGGCGTGCTCATGGGAATGCTCCTCCATCGGTCACAAGCAAGCCTGCAACTCCACCCGTTCCTGAACTTCCCAAAAACATCAAATGTAAGTTTCATCGCATCCACTCATAACACAAGGCTGATATTATGATAGATATGACAGGTATGCCCTGGGAACTAAGTCAGCTCCCACGCGGGTACCATGCCCATGTTACCAGCGAGATTCCTGCTCGCAAGCACCGTGTGCGAAAACACAAGGAACTCCCACTTGATACCATCAATGAACGTCCAGGCAATGCAGCGTCGAAGTCGCCGGTACTGCAGCGACGGGACGCGTCGACGAGCACCACCGACCTTGCTGGTGTCGTTCGCGATAACGGAGGAAAGGAGGACGTTGATAGTCCGAAGAAGGTGCAGAAGGGTCAGATCAACGCTTTGGCGAAGATGTTGTCTGCTTTACGGAGGTGACATGGACGAATAGGTGTATCCAATGCGCGGTCTCGTTCTGGTATCGCGTTGTATTGGTAAAGTAGCTTTATGTCACGGTGCGCAGTCGACTTGTTTTGCAAACAAAATTGATGCCCAACATAGTTTCAACCCGTGCTTGTTGACCATGTGCTGGGTGTCGCTCATGTTTATCCTGGACTAGTTTTCCGGTTGTAACCGGCATACTACATTACCCTCATTCATCAAATTTGTCTTTGCAACATGGCAACTTGTGATACTTATATGGTATACATAAATGTATATAAGAATAATGTTTTGCCCAATGATGTGAAAATGAACGTGCTATATAGCCTGTCCTATTGTATCCATTCTTGGGTTCTCTTCGTATCGGCGTTCCTTTAATCCTCCCTATCCCGTCTCTCCTGAAGCGCTGCGAAGGCCACATTCTGCTCGATCGTGGGACGAAGTGGGACTTCTGGTGTGAAAGTCGATGTTTCGGAAGTAAGCCGGCGGTGGCTGTCCCGGATCCGAGCAGGTTTTTTGACTGGAGGATTGGAACGTGATGATGTGCTATCTATATCTGGGTCGCTGTCGGAGGAGATGCTGCTAGAAGACTGTGTTCCAGTGATTATGAATTTGGAAGCGCTGTGGGTTCTAACAAGGTTGACGAAATATTCCTGGAGAACCTCGCGAGTGCACTAGCAGAATGCTAGTTTCAGCCCAAAGTTGTTACATACTAGCTGGGCATATTTCGTGAACAGTGGAAAAGGAAATTGCTAACCATGAGTCGCCAGTCAATCGCTTGAAGGAATTCCCGCTCGAGCACGTTAAGTTCGCTGACGGATATGCCGCCTACTTTGGCATAGAGGCTATTTGTGCAGAAAGTGTCACAGAGCCCCTTGCTTGCGACAGTGATGGAGGCGATGATGAAGCGATGACATGTGAGAGATGAAAGAGTGAAGAGAGGCATGCGGGCACAGATCTGATCAATGTAATGGAGGGTGATCAATAAACACGACTTCTGCAGAATGGAAAACCTTGAGTTACTGTATACGCCATACTAATATGGTTGGCTTACTTCGACGTTGGTGAATTTGACGATACGTTTCAGATAGTCCAAGACGCTGATGCCAGGCGTTGATCGTGAGTGAAATCGAGTAAGGCTCTCCCTGATCAAGAATGTGAATACGGTGCACGAGATGTACAAGAGCACGTACGGAAGAAGAGGTATCCGATCGTTATGTGCCATTAAACGGTCGAGCATATCGGCTTGCAGACAACAGTTAGATAAATGAGAGTTTAATTTGTGATATGTTATACCAATTAATAGGGCGAGTTGATCTATATGAGCATTCTCAAACGCAGCCGGTAACTCAATTCTTCCTGAGGATTCCATACATCCATTTCACGTGTGTCGAGAAGCCGTGACTTGTCCGTTTCTAAGGTTAAGAGGGTCCAGCATAACAATACCAAATATTAAGCCTAGCTATATAGTTTCAATTCGCTATTTGAACCTTATCCTTTACTCCCGACATTTTATTCCAACCATGGCACCGAAACTTGTAAGTAAAGTATCATATTTTTTGACAGTCTGATATAACTTTGTGCGATAGGACCCAAATGAAATAAAAATCATCTACCTGCGAGCAACAGGTGGTGAAGTCGGTGCTTCATCAGCTTTGGCTCCAAAAATCGGTCCTCTTGGTCTAGTATGTACATTCCATGTCAATTTTGGTGTCAAGTGCCTGAACGTCCACTGCAGTCACCCAAGAAAGTTGGTGAAGATATCGCCAAGGCTACATCAGCATGGAAAGGTCTACGAGTAACGGTTCAACTCACAATCCAAAATCGCCAAGCAGCAGTGGCTGTTGTCCCCTCTGCCTCCTCTCTTGTCATCCGTGCTCTTAAGGGTGAGATCTTCGAGTTGTCGATAGCCAACGTATTTACTTTCTTTTACAGAACCTCCACGGGACCGGAAGAAGGAGAAGAACATCAAACATTCCGGCAACGTTACCCTTGACGAGATCTTTGAAATCGCACGGACTATGAAGTCAAAATCTTTGGCGAAGGATCTGGCAGGGTGTGCGAAGGAGATTCTGGGTACAGCTCAGAGTGTTGGTTGCACAGTGGATGGCCAGCCTCCACATGATATCATCGACGGTATCAACTCGAAAGAGATTGAGGTGCCAGACGAATGAGTTTATCGAGCTACAGTGATGGGGCGGAACTTCCGATGTGACTCCAGCCGCTTTCGTAACCAACTGTGCTGCTACTACTCGTATATCTGGTACATGTGGTTATTCGGGGCACTCGTTGCCTCTGCCGGAATGTGGACTTACATTATGTGGGGAACCGTATGCAATTCCTACTAGTCTGTAAACTCGTTCCTCGAAGTTCATTTGTGGGCTATGGCGGCGAGAAGAACTATCTGGAATACCTGTTTCCCTCGTTTTCGGAGAGTACATATTGGTCGCCGTCAACCAGGAACCAAGTCGGTGGACTCTTCGTTTTGTCGGTTTTGCATATATTACATTCGCCACGCTCATTGACGGTACCGCTTTGAAGTGGGGACTTCGGCTTCAGAATTTCCTAGGCGTCTTTGAGATTATCGTTCTCCTGGTCATAACGGGCTCCGTCGCCCTTCGAGGCCACCTCCACGTAGAGAAGCCTCATAATTTCTCTAATATTTTCGAAGGTACAACTGTTAATGCTTCTTCGTTCTGTCTAAGCTTGTATAACGTGAGCTTCGTGCCTTTCATTTCGATTCTGGTTAATCTCCCCCGCCTTGTAGGTTATCTGGTCATATGCCGGCTTCAGTAATGTGAATTATGCTCTGTCTGAAGTAAAAAATCCGAGCCGTACAATCCGTATCGCTGGTCCTCTCGCGGTGTGGTCACCGTGCTGTATGTACTAGCCAACATCGCCTACCTTGCGGGTGCTTCAAAGGAGGAAGTTACAAACTCGGGCCGTTTGGTCGCCGCGTTGCTGTTTGGAAATGTCTATGGCCCTGGAACTGAACGCACACTATCCGCGTTTGTAGCCCTGTCTGCGCTTGGAAATGTCATGTCCGTGGTACTTGTTTCGTCCCGCCGTCATGTATGGCTGACTGAGGCGTGCTCGAGTCGCTTAGATATTCGCAAGGACGTGTTAACCAGGCGCTCGGCCAGGAAGGTATTCTGCTATTCAGTAAATTATGGGCATCCAATCGTCCGTTTAATGCTCCTTTAGCTGGATTCACTGTATTTCTATTCGTTGTCCCCCTGATGAAGCCTCCGCCTGGGGCTGAGCCTTACGCACACTCGCCGTTTTGGACGGGATGGTGTGTGTTCGGGCTGGGGTTTCTATATTGGGTTACTTGGACTGCGGTGCTGCCGAAAATTGATTGGAGGAGGAAGGGTGGACGTGCGAGACATGGCTTTAGTCGGTTGCATACCTAGATTTCCGGGCATACAAACCACAGCATCACTGCTTTGGTCAGCTGTGCCTCCGTTCGTCGTTCGGCACTGTATTCCCACTTGTGGTTTTGCACTCCCGGGATCCGAGTCCCTCTGACGATAAAAATCATGTAAAGCAAGACAAAAAGGTAGCCTTGAGGCCCGAGGCTTTACAAACCAGGTAGAAATACAAGCAGCATGGGATCATATCTTAAGATGAACGTTTTGGCAGAACTAATCATCATCTACCAAGTCTTTGTCATTGGCAAATTTCGACAACCAGGCCGCAATTCCTCCTTGCAGGACATACGCCTTGGAGGCGGACTGACGGCTCTCGTTCAGATAATCTTGATACCTGCGATCCCAATGTTCAATGTATCATAACTTTACGAATCATTGAGTGTGATAAAATCCGCTCACCATCCAGCACACCTCGGCCCTCTCCCATTGGATCGACCACAATAAAACACCACCTTTGCGGTACCCTTAAACCTTTCGGCAAATGGGATGAGACCGTCGTAAAAGGCTTGTGCAGGATACTGGAAACATCCTTTCACATGTGCCTATTTGTTATGGTTTATTTCAGTCGTCGACAATGACGGAGCAGTATTCAAAAAATACAGACAATTTCATCGGTGCTCCTGGTGTCAATCACAGCGTACTCGCCACGTCGAGATGAATCCCGTAGGAGATTGGAAAGCTCATCGGCAGTTATGACCGTGGGAGAAGCCTTGGGACTAGGATAAGCATCCCACCAGCGGCAAAGGGGACTTGGGCTGACGCCTGCCGCGAAAGACTTCATAGCGTAAATTTGATAGGATGCTGTTTAGTCAAGTTGGACTCCAGTAAATTCATATTCAGGAAAGGGACGTACCGACCCAAGAATTTGCGTCGAAATCCACGAAAGGGCTTACTGGAGTCCTTGTGCAGCATCCCGGGGCCGACGAATCACTGCACTGAGTCTGATTACTCGTGCTGCATCCCGAGGCCGACGAATCAGTGCACTGAGTCTGATTCGTACTCGTGCAGCATCCCGAGGCCGTCGAATCAGTCGTGGAATAGATGTTAATATCACCGTGCGTGTCAATGAACACTGCATCTGATAAGTGGCAGGTTGTTACTAAGTGGGCTACCGGTTTGAGAAAATGAAACCTTGAAAGCCAGCATCGCTGAGGATATTATTGTACACTTCTTTCTCGATAGCACCGGAGATGCAACCGATGTATGCTGCGATATTGCCGCGGACATCCTCGGGAAGCGGTTTTTTGGCAACCATCTACAGAAAGGCCTATCAGCTCTGTGTTCACAAAGCCCGAGATGCTGCTCGAAACATACATCATCCAAAACGATTCTACCACCGGGTTTCAACACTCTGTAAGTCTCTTTGAGCAAACTGGCTTTCCCAGCAAGTGGCAACAGGTTAATAACGCAGTTGGAGAGGATACAGTCAATTGAATTAGAATTGATCGGCAGCGGATGAGTTAGGGACGCTTGGACGAAGGCAACTTGGGGGGGCTTGACGCCTTGCTTATAAGCATTGCGGCGAGCTAGAGATACCATATCCTGTGGAAGGGTGTTGATGAAGATAATCCCATAGAGCACGTATTACGAATAAAATCTGCTGACCAACGACATGTCCAGGCCGATGGCTTGTCCGCGAGGTCCAGCCTTAGCGGCTGCCAATAGAACGTCGACACCACCGCCAGATCCTAGATCCAGAACGTTCTCTCCCTGGATGTACATCAGTGTGCCGAACTACATGAGGGTTGGGAGGGACACCAGCCTCCTTTATGCTGGCCGCAGCAACTTGAACGGGGTTCCCACAACTCAATCCCATGTGAGATTCAGCTGGGATGGACTGAAGTTGCTCAATAGTATAACCGAACGCTTGCGCGACTTTGTTAGCGTCTATCGGTAGAAAATTAGCAATACTACTAATAGCAACTGAAGAGCGGGGCTACGGACAGGATGAGTCTGCGCCAGACTTGGCTTTCCCACTGTACTAAGTGTCGTGAACTGCTTGTATGAGAGCGTCGTCAGGGAGAGCTTGAATTTCAGAACTTTGGTTGTCCGTTGGCATGACGTTGGAAATCGAGAGTCAGATTTGTCAAATTCCTTCGACAGATCTATCAAATTCGTCAAATTCGTCAATTCACCTCCATATAAACGCGTCGCCGAAGCCTCGCACCCTGACTCCCTGTTCAACGTTCAACGTTCAACCATTGCATCATGCGTTAACGCTGAGGACAGAAGGGATTTAAATGGTATTTACTAGGCAACGGGTGGAATAGTCAAAAGGAGTGGGTATAATAACCCTATATTTACGTGGTGCGCGAGCGACGCGAAGGGCATGAAGCTATATGAAGGCGTGTAGTTTAGTGAAAAGGGCGAAAGATTAAAAAGTAAACGTGCGTGTGGGGTGCTAC
>QLPF01004060.1:138121-162471 GCA_003314045.1 Hygrophorus pudorinus | reverse complement strand
CGAACTGGAGAGCGGTGGGAGCCACTGGGAGGACGGTTCTTGTGGGACCAGGACAGCATCTGTACGTCACCTTAGCAGCAGGCTTGGCTGGAACGTGGACAGCAGAAGTACTGTATTTGCCGTCGGCGCTAACTCGTCTCCGACATAACCGGAAGCGAAGCCAACTCAGGCTCTCAGTCGGTTTCTTCATCTCAAAATTTGACGGTTCTATGGCATACTAACCTAATCATTTCGCTCATTTTTATGAAGGGGAGGACTGTCAGAAACATCAGGTCAAAATGAGGGCATAAATATATGTCACATCAGCGACGATGACCAGTCACAGTGATTGCCAGTGTGCAACAACAGGAACCTGCCGTTGTTAAGAGTAATAAAGCTTAATGAAGACCTACCACAGCCCAAAATCTAAGTTGCGCTACCAGCGCTGAACAGGGCATAATCCCTCCATGCCGCATGCAACAGCAGTACAAATGCCTGGCCCTCCGAACTGAAGTTTCCCGTTGCAGCACTCGGTGTCGAAAATGTATATGGATCAACGGTGTTCACGAGCCAGCCTTCGCCATTAATGCTCTGTTGTGCTAGCTTGAGAGCTCGGTTGGCATGAGGAATGAGAGTGCTATCGTTTGTCATAGCTGCCATGCGGTAAGTTACTGAAGCCAGAAGGATAGTCCCGGAGGAGTCGGCGAAAGAGGTTGGGTCGTCTATAACATTGAGAAGGGTTCCGTTGTCTTGCTGAAGGCGGAATCAGACTCGGATACATCGGAGATAATGAAATTGTGACTTGTACCTGGTACTGCCAAGCTGCAGAAGTAATCTCATTGATCCAATTGGTTAGATTTTGTTGTTGTCCAATGAGTTGTTGTCCTTGACGTGAGAACTTCATGGTAAAAAGCACGCGTAGCATTCCAGCAGCAGCCCAAGCATTCCCTGCCGTCGTCATTTCCCCGTTAGGACTATAGGAAGAGTTTGAGTGCGGCTTTTCACACCTGTCGCCCAGTGGGTGTTGTCTTGCCAGTCACCAAGAACCACGTGTTTCCACAGTCCATTATCATCTCTGAGCTGATCACGGTATAAGGAACATTGATCGTAAGCTGTCTGCAGAAGGGGTAGTTCGCTGTCTCCACCCTGGATGATTCCGAAGTATCCGAGGAACGGAGGTACCATGTAAATGAAATCCGCCCTACGAAACGTATAAGAATGGACTGAACGCTGGGAGCACTCTGCATACCATAGCTGCACTTGGTCCCCTCTATGAGATATCGCGCCTTCTTGTGTACGTGGAACGTGGTTTAGAAGGTAATCCAACTCTTCACCAGCTGCAGTCGAATATGAAGTGTCAGACAGATTTGTCCGAGTCCAGTTTGCCAAGAGGACGGAGACTCCGACGCCTCCCGTGCACATCAGACAGATATATATAAATAGATCAGAAAAAGCTCACTCGCAGGATCACCAGCAGCGCTATCCACAATCAAACTCAAGCTGCTAGAAGGCTTCATGGTTACGGTCCTGGTGAACGTGGGTCCACTGAAGGTTATAGGGATGTATGAGACTTACATTTGTGCGATGGCGAGAACGTCAGACGCATTGAGAGTGCTGTTGAGAACACTGGGAGGAGGAAATGCTATTTGACTGAAGACGGACAGTGATGGCCACGAAAATTCTGTTAGAGCTTCTGCAGCGACCCCTAATTCCCAGCTGCCAGACAGTCAGAGATCGTTTTTTACGAAGAGCAACGGAATTTGTTAACACCTTGAACTCATGCTTTGAAGAAGCTTAGCCCGAACGCCATCCAAAGTATTAGCATCGAAGCCAACCGGGATGAGAGGTGCTGCAGCGACAGAGAGCACAAGGCTGAAGAAGCCCCAAATGCGCATGATTGTGTGGAATAAATCCATTTCTGGTAACTTCTAGGAGAACATGCGGGAGTTTTTATTATCCGGTCAGGTCCCGTCAAAACAAAAACAGGAGGTAAAAAGGTCCAGTGTCGTGGACTCGCGGAACCGTGCCTGTTGATAGCTGTTTGTAGCGGAAGTGGCAGCAAAACACTCCACAACAACCAACCGCTCTGTCTCATAAACCGTCATGGACGTCGTCAATAGCATATGGAATTGTCTTGCAGAATGGGAAAAAGGCGGTGAATCTGAATGGTAACCTTGCCTTTGAATCTCCCAATTACCATAACACTAACTAACTCGTTTACCACCAGCCGCAATATCCTCATTTTGCCACATTGTAATACTAACGATTCCAGTTGCCTCGATGTCCTCACGACAGCATACCATACACTTCTGTCTTCCACTCTACTCACATGGTCTCCTAAACACACGCTAACGGCGGTCGCGTTCGTGGCGTTCGTACAGTCCTTGTTGGACGACTTACCTTCATCTTCATCTAACCCTTCTTCCAATGTGGGACTTTTTGGAGAATTGCTCGTCGACCTGATATGGTCCATTGATTCAGAGCTGGAAGAGGTTGTGACAGATGCTAAGGCACTGATCGCGAGCTGTGGAGACTCAAAAGGAAAAGATGTAAAAGACACTCCGTCAAAGGATAGGTCTTCGCCACTTTCCAAGGTGATGAAGGCAAAGCAAAATGCTGACAACGACAAGGACACGGTAACTCTGGTCGTCAAGAAATTTCTGGTTCGTAGATATTCATTTTTTACGTATAACTTCCCAAATTTATGTATCCTACTCTCCAGATGGCCGGTATCATCAACCCTGCGCTCTGCCGAGAACGACTAGATTTGGCACTCTTGGCCAGTGTTGGCCTTATATCGGACAGAGCTTCATTCGACAAGCGGGAAATTAGAACGAGAACTGGCTTATTGCGAGTAGCGTCACTCCCGCTCCTCCTCAGGACATACTGACTGGCTCTCGATAGTTATAAGCAGAACAAGTTCAACCTTCTTCGCGAGCAGTCTGAAGGATACAGCAAGCTGACTGCTGAGCTCACTAGCAGCTTAGGCCCTGCACATTCTTCAGCAACCGCTCGACCGATAGAATCCTATGATTCGATTGTTACTCGTGCTCGTCCGGTATGGGAACGAGTCATCAGTCTCATTGGATATTTCGACTTGGACCCGAATAGAGCGCTGGATATGATCCTCGACGTGCTTTCCGTTCATCTGGCCACTCATTTCAGTTTCTTCATTGCTTTGCTTTCGTTTTCTCCGTGGTCAGGGTCATATGAAAGACCAACCGCGACCAAAGAAATGACTGTGGAACCTTCGCTTGGACAATACAGGGGCAAGAGCCTTGATGAAACTCTGCTTGTGGCAGAGTCTCATTCAGTTCAAGGGCATATCGGGTCCAATCCAGCGTCGAGTAGTCCACGAGTGTTGGCTCAAGTACTTGGTTTCAAGTTCGCATACTACCAGGTAATGTGCTGCGAGTTATTTGTCGTTCTTAGATTCTCATATAGCTCTAGTCGCCAGAAGTCAGCGAAATGACACCAAGAAACTTATATCTTACAGCAGCTATCTTAATTCGCGAAGGTTTCATAACTCTAGAAGACTTGTATCCCCACGTGCGTGTATTGCCACACGTATATAATGAAGTCCTTTGAACATCTGTCGCCAGGTATCGCCTAATGACGATGATATGGAGAAAGTTCGCAAAAACTACTTAGCTGACGTCCAGTCTAGAATATCCGGTGCCAAAATCAGCCAGCTGGCCATGGCCGCACCCTTGGAATCCGGCACCTCGATCAAATCAAAACCCGCCACCCCACCCGACTCAAAGAAACCCGCAGAGCCCAAAGAAAGGGAGGTACCCAATCAAAAGGTCGGACTACTTACTGCTCTCCTCTCCGTCGGGGCGTTACGACCGGCATTCGCCATTATGTCCAAGTTCCCCTGGTTGGTCGACGTTCAACCTGAAATCGCCGATCTGATGTTGTGTGTCATGAAAGAGTCCCTTTCAGGGTTGTATGAATCGACCCTTGTTACAAAGGAGCGGAATCCTAGTTTTTCGCTTCCTCGGGCAAGGTACGGCTCGGGTGGGGTATCTCTTCCGCCTCCGAAGAGACCTGTACTCACGCTTTGGGCACCCACGCCTCCGAGTACGAGTGCGACCGAATTCGTGTTCTTTTTCCCCGATTGGACGGAGCGCGTGCCAGTTTGTTCATCGTTGGATGATTTAGTGGACGTCGTAGAGCCCATGATGCATTTCATTGGATTGCATGTGTCTCGAGACCCTCTATTTTTGACGAAGTTCTTACGCCTTGGGCGTCTGCATTTGACTTCCACGGTAACACACAAGGCTACATATCGTCAAGAATGTCTAACTCATTCTCTTATTACTATAAATAGGTACCCTTTGATCCGGACACCAAGAAATCTGTCGGCGAACCTGATCCAGATCACCCCGTCCGCAGATTCTGGTTCATGATATTGCGACTTTACCTACTCCCTGCCCTTACCCTTATTCGGGGCAATGCCGTCTGTGCCGTCGAGGTTTGGAATATCATCAGGCAGTACGAGACAACCGCACGATGGAGTTTATATGGCGAATGGAAGTCGACCGTTTACAAATCCCATCCAGAGCTTCGCATTCGGGAAGTGCAGGCCGATCGAGAGTCAAAAGGCATCCTTCGCCGTCTGTCACACAATACCATCGATACGTTGTCTGGAACTGTTGCGAAATTGGCCCATTCGAACCCTTGCATTTTCTTCACGAATGCTGTAAATCAGATCATGGCCTATGATAATTTGGCTAATGTTGTGATCCAGGCGTTGCGGTATGTCACGAATATGGGCTTCGATGTATTGGTCTTTATCGTTTTGGATGCTCTTGCCAATCCGATCAAAGCTCGTGTGAAGGATGATGGCGTTAATACGTCTGATTGGCTACAAAGTAAGCATTTCACAGCTTATTATTTTTTCAGCCGTCTGATTGATTTCATGTAAAGGCCTGGCGTCCTTTACCGGCATGCTTTTCAGACGATATAGCGCTGATTTAAGTCCAGTCCTCAAATACATTGTCCATCAACTGCATAATGGCAAAACGACAGAAATTGTCGTTTTACGGGAGTTGATCTGGAAGATGGCAGGCATTGAGCCATTGCCCAGTCTTTCTGAATCACAGATCACGGCGATGGCTGGTGGGCCCGCACTTCGTATCGAAGCGGTAGCTTCTGGTACACGAGGTGCACGGCTTGATCCAGGGGATGTAGCTCTCAAAGGTCCACAAAGGCTTGGGAAGGGATTGTTGGAATCATCCTTGGCTTTGCCGCTACTCATACAAGTTGCGCAGCAGCGCCAGGCTTGTGTATTTATTGCCTCAGATGCGCATCTTAAGTCGTTGGCGAGTCTGTATGATACGGTGTGTGTTGCGATTGTTTATGTGTGTTACAGGAGGTTTAATTTTGATGCTTGTCCAGACCCACGGGGTTTTGCTTCAGTACTTGGAACTGCTTACTTCTCCTTCGGTTGTGTCCCCTCAGGATTATGCCACCAAAGTTCTACCGTCTCTTGCTGAACTGGGTAAACAGTATGCTCTTGGTGCTCCAATCTGCATGCAGATCATTCGGCCTGTGCTTCACAGCACACTGTTGGTTAGTATTTTCACCTTTAATTCGACACAAACTAAATTAATTTGTCCAGACTGCAGCTCTGTCGATGCAAGAGCAGGAGCGTGTGGCCAACGAGGAAGCAGAGAAGCGTCTGAAAGCTGCTTTGACGGCTAAGCGGGAACCTGCCAATGTCTCCCGTATGACCTCGCCGAGCATCGGCGGCTCGGGTACTCCGAATGACCCAACAGCAAGCACAACTGACGCCGCGGTCGAGACGAAACTGGCACTGCTGGAAAATAATGGGGCAGAAGATGTCGTAATGGAAGACACGGCTGCCTCTGTAGCTTCTCTGCCTCTAACTGAGGTGTGTCTGTGCATATGGCGAGAAACTGTTGAAGCTGACTGTCCTTGTAGAGCCCCTGGTTACCCGAATTGGCTGCATTGTTCGATGATATCAAAAAGGTTGCACCTGGAAATGCTTTCGATGTCATCGGGTACGTCTGCAACGCGATGGAAAGGTTATTTTCTGACATAAGTCTACAGACCAGGATTCTATGTTACATTCTGGCAGCTGTCCACGTACGATCTGACTCCTCCGGCGTCCAAGTATGATGAAGAAGGAGCGGCATTGAGGACGTTGAGCAGACAGGAAGACTCGAAGTACATTGCCGCCGATCGTTCTGCCGACAGAACGAAACGTCTAACAGCATCCTCTCATCGGACGAGACGCGATCGTTATAATGCTTATGTGAATACATTGGCCCAAGAGTTCAAGGAACAAACGGTCTCACGCGCATTCACGATGAAACGTTTGGCTCGTGAAAAGCAGCACTGGTTCTCACATAGTAAAGTGGTTTGGTGTTCTTGTTTACTCGCCAGCTTATAGGTTTGAGTAGCTCCAAAAGGCATGGCACTTGCCTCCGCCATAATCGAACATTGCATTCAACCTCGTAGTCTGCTTTCCCCTATGGATGCCGACTATTGTGCACAGATCATCAAGGTCATCCATACCCAGGGAACACCTGGTTTCCCTACGCTCATGTGCTACAACAAGGTAAGTTTTATAGTTTTCCTCGCATTGCCTCGTTTTATTTAGATTCCGATTTAGTTACTGGGAGACCATGTGAAGGTTGTCATGTTTTCGTGCAGCGAGTATGAAGCCAGAAATTATGGTATGTGACGGCTGTTTGTTACCAGCACTCCATTGACACGATCTGCTAGGCCGCTTCTTGTTTGGAATCCTGACGGATCTTCTGAAGTGGCAACAGGATGAGCAACTATTCATTCAAGATAACCGGACCAAAGTTGGCGGCAAAGCGATCCTGCACCCAGGCCTACAAGTCAGATGGCAGAATAAATCTACCATCGTGGCTGAAGATCTGATCAAGTGGGCTGATTACAAGTTACTTATTCGCAAGTGGCATAGGAGACTTGGGAAGGTGACATATTTTTTGTTGACCCGTAGCAACACAACTGACACATCTTTGAATGCTCAAGTGTTTCACAGATTGTATCCAGACTGGGGAGTTCATGCATGTCTACAACGCTATCATCGTTTTGAAAGAAATTCTGCCTGTATTTCCTTTGGCCTCCGTGGGGGATGTTGGCGCCAGCCTCGACGTCACCATACACGAATTTCTTGAAACGGAGGAGCGCGGTGACCTGAAAATTCTAGGCAGAGCGTAAGTCAACTTTTCTTGGCTGCTCCGATTGTTTATTCACAAATTTCAAAAGGTATGCCGCAAGTCTGAAGAAAAGAGAAGCACTATGGGCGATGCCAAAATCAGCCAAGGTTCGTTTTAGGCTGAAATTTGTGATTACGGATGTATCAAATTCAAGGCCTCATCTACCAAAATAGCCGAACGGAACAGCTGCATCGCCCAGACCTTCCAGTCCTACCACAATAGCGTCCGGTGATAGAATCCGCAGCACTGGCCTTCCCAGCGGCCCAGGTGCACAAAGCTCCCTGAGTAGTGATGGTCGTCGGGCACCAGCGGTGTCGGCTCCGTCTGCACCTCGTGCACACACAGGTGCTCACAGTGCACTTCAACCGGTTGCTGACAAATCGAGCACTGGAGTGAACTCTACAAAATTAGCAATGGAAAGGTGTGTCCTGTGGAGTCCAAAGTTATCTTGCATTTATGATATGGCCTCCAGCATTCCAAGACCAGAGGTTGTGAAAAGAATACGACCCGAAACGAAGAACAGTGAATCACCGAAACCCGCTAATGATGCAAAGGCCGCGAAGTCAGAGACTATGGACATTGATACTTCAACGACAGAACGGAAGCAAGATTCTACTTCGTCACGAACAGATGAAATCCGATTCTCACCAAAAGACGGAACTTCTACGACAGGACGCATCAGCAATTTAGCGATGTCGCGCATGAACAGCCCCGCCATTGGTCCAGATTCCCCGTCAATAGGTCGTAAGGACCTATCACAAATTAAAGACCTTTCACGACCTCCCACTCCAAGCCAAGTATCCACTTTTGCACCATTTAATACTCACGGGAAGGAACTTCCTCAATCGCCTAGAAATCACCGTTCTTTCGAGGAGAAGGTGCCACGTGCGGAACATGTCATGCCTCCCCCTTCTGTTCCAAGCCAGACCTTGTCGGCTCAAGAACTCCGAGAGACTGCCAAACAGACAATCACTCTCCGCCCTTCTGACAGATCAGACGAAAAGGCAGGTAGATCCACAAATGAGCCTTGGAGTCAAAATGGGTCGACAGCTCCGCGTCGCTCCATATCTCCGCCTACTCGCCCTGGTACCAGGAACGCAAGTGCCGAGAGTCGAACAAGCGGCGGTCGACCTCGTTCCGACCGTGAGAGTGGAGATGGTGATCGCACTGAGGAGAAACGAGTAGACCGCGAAAATCGACAGGATTTGCGTGATCACGGATCATCCATGGGACGTAGAGAGAGTTTGATTCATAACCGAGGCGTCAGGGAGCGGCCGTCAGCAAGGGAAGGTGACAGGGACAAGGATGTGAAGGACGGGGAAAGAGACAGGGATAGGGACAGAGAGCGTGGCCGGGACAGACACGGCGATAGGACTGACAGAGACAGAGAACGGGGAGATAGAGAGCGGGAACGAGAGAGAGACAGGGATCGTGACAACCGCGAAAGGGACCGACATCGCCGGGATGACAAGGATCGTGACCGTGACGGCAGAAAAGACCGCGATGCTAGCCGTGTAGCCTCCGTCAATACCACCTCTGCAACCCCAGATGAACGCGGTCTGCCTACACGGCCTGATCTGTCTAGACATCGTGGTGTGCAGAACGGTGACGATGGCCTTGGGAAGCGGAGAAGGCCGACAGAGGATGACGTAAGTGCTTTCTATATTTGGAAGAAACCCACCTAAATTAGTGCGTGACAGCCCGACAGCAGAGTTTCTAAACGTAGTTCCCGTAAAGATAGTCACCGGGAAGACCGCAGCCGACGTGCTTCTGATAAGGAAAGCCACGATAGAACTCGTGATTCAGATCGTCGACGGAAGGACCGTGAAGGAGAAAACCCATCGTCTGAGAAGGTATGTCTACAAACCAAAATTCCCTGTGTCTCCACCTTTCTTAGTAGAGCTTTCAGTCGGGAGACAAGCGCATTCCCGAAGGCCCTTTGTCTTCAGCCAAGATTCTGCCTTCATCTACACCTTCAGCGCCACGGGCCATGTCGACGGGTGAGGTTTCTAGAGGAGGAAAGGCAGACATCGCGTCTGGCCGCGACCGCGAATGGAAAAGTCAACGCGACCAAGCCTCAGGCTCTTCTCAAGCTGAGCATTCAGTTGGCTCTAGCACAACTCAACAGGAAGTATTATCACATGCTCCGGGGAGTCTCCGGTCTCGTATCAGTGACAAGGAGATGGCCTTTCGTTCGTTACCTCAAGTTCCGCATACTTCATACCGCCCGGATACTTCCAGTAAAGATGAGGACCGAGATGGCAGTAGGAAACGAACATTGTCAGGTACGTGAAACCTTTGCATTTGTTTCTTCGGCGTTAATTTGTCCTTTCAGATCGCGAGAAGGATATTGCGGAACCTGCGTCCGGCGCAGGGTCCGAACAAGCAACCCAGGTCCCCAAACGGCCCCGAATAAACCGCAACCGCTATGCAATAGCACAAAAGTTGCTCCCTATCGATCCTCAGGTCGGCGAAAGAAAACGCTCCGGGAGGAGTGATTGATTGTATCCTCTCATACTGACAGTATTATATAGGGTTATGTATTCATAGTATGGCGGTGAACCGACCTCTGCTTCGCGAAATAAATGAGTCATTGGGAGTGCGAATCCGAGTTGAATCGTGAGTGGATAGGTAAATGATATCAGCTTATAAAAAAGGGATCGTCATCTCCCTTTAATAAGGGTAAGGAACTCTTCACGGGTCTTTTGCTGTGTCCGGAAGCATCCGAGCATGCACGATGTCACCGTGATCGATCCAGGTTTCTGGACTCCTCTCATTGTCATGCACAAGTGACTGCGATATGTACATCAAAATGCAAGTTAAGAAATGAGCACAAGAGACACTTACGTCGCTTCCATGACAACTGCTACACCGCGGGGACTAATTGCCTCCTGAACTGCAATAGCAATTTGTTTCGTCAGGCGTTCTTGTACTTGTAGACGACGGCTGAAAGTCTCAGCGATTCGAGCAAGTTTGGACAAGCCCAAAACAAGTTGATTCGGAATGTATGCTATGGCGACCTGAAAGAACATAAACGATGGGCTCCATTCCCCGGATTTGAAACACGAACCTTACCCGTGAAGGGAACAAGGTGATGTTCGCACAAGCTTGAGATGTCAATGTCACGGACAAGGACCATCTCATCGTGATCTTCTGTAAAAACAGCATTATTTATAACATCTGGAATGTGTGGTCCTTCAGTTGACGGGTGAAAAGGTTTGACAGCCAATTGCACCTGCCAGACGTTCCTCGTATCCGCGAGTCATCCACAAGAGTGCTTGTGCATAGCGTTCCGGCGTTCGAATAAGACCCTCACGATCGGGATCTTCGCCGATACATTCAAGTATGGTACGGACAGCAGCAGACAGCTTCTTCTCCCGAAGGGATTTTTCAGCAACAGTCGAGTTCAGGCGGGAGACAGTTGATTTGGCTGCACAACACTCCTGGATGAGGATTCCTCGGACAATGTAGACAAGTTAATTTCTCACCAGGCCACCCGAGGCCATTGGGATCGGGTAAAGGACTGCTCCGTTCTGGTCCATGTGAGAGAGGAGTTGATATTCCGGAAGTAGACCGGAAACCACATCCTTCACGGACATTAGAATTTACAAGTATATGGGTACTAGGATCGGGTTCATGTCCCGGGGTAGGCACTGCATCCGAATTCTCCGGTAGGGAATCAGATATTTCAGTGGGTGGGGTCGACATTTCCGTGAAAAGGATAGGCTCTGGCAGTGCTGAAGCCTGAGGGCTGAGCGCTCAGCCACGATAACTTTTTCAAGCAGGAGTACCAAAAAAGGAAAATTGCAAAGAATTTGATGTCCGAAGACTTCCTGCCACCTTTTTGTTACCCCTAATACGGATATTTGAAGGGGATTGTGGATACTCGCCTTTTCTTCTGACCATCACAGTTGACCTTTCATTCCAAATTCGCACTAAGTCCCGAACATTTAGCCACCGTTTCAATCGCTTGCGGAATGAAATCGTGCCGGATCTCGACACTCGGACCTACTTTCGTTGACAACAAAAAGATACCACGGTGGCATGGAGGGCTTCCAGCAGATGAAAGCCTCTTATACCTGCAATGAATCCCACCTCCATTACCTTCTTCGCTGGAATGTGTTTCCACCTCAACACACGCCATGCCATGTTTTCGGAAACGTTTCAGTTACCACTTCTGCGTAAAGAGCAGCCAAAGTCTTCGTTGCATGCCTCGAACTCTGTCTACGATGCCTGGTTGGCTTCTCGAGTAATACCTCGCCGTAGCGGAACTTACCTTGTGCCAGGAACACAGCGACCATTCAACAGAGCTAACGCAAAATTGGCAGGCATAATTACGAGAGAATGCGCGAGCGAACTATTCCGTCGATTATGGGGGCTTCATCCCATACGAACTGTCGTGATGATGTCTCTGAACGTCGTCCGGAGTCTCTCGCCTGCCTTTCGAGGTTACTGGCAGGCGTTAGCACTGAATGAGGTCCGCCTTTACATTCAAAACATTGAACAAAAAAATCGACAAAGGAACTGATTTCTCACTAGCTTCAGTCTTTAATCACGTCGAATAAATTTACTTGGTCGTATCTCGTCCGCCTAATGCTTACAGAAATTCTGAGAAGGATTCTGGAAAGTTTTCTGGACTCATGCGTGTAAGCTCGTGTCCAATGCGTTGGGTTTACCATTGACAGCCAAACTGTTCAGTGTCGCCAACGAGAATGTGGTTCATAGCTCCGCCCGCTTCTTCGTGGAGTACCAACAGTTGGAACAGCGCGTCAAGTTGGATCTTCCAACTCTTGCAGATCCCACTGTTCGTGACCTCCTACAAGAATCAGAACTCTTTGCCAGATCTTTCAATGGCATGGGCGGTTTTGGATTGCTGTCCCCGTTCGACTTTATCCATGTCCTTTCACTCGTAACCGAAGTTGCTTCGCATATTTGGGTTGTTCTATCTTTGACCGGTGGCAGTATCCATGTCGGCGTTTTGTTACTTTCAGTCCTCTCCGCAATGTTGCCATTGCTGTTGTCGTGGTCTGGCTTTTCTCCTACCCATCCGGAAGTACTGTATAACCCACAAGAGGTCCGCGCGGCTGAGCGTCAGGAGAAAATGCGCAACCTTGCACATAGTGATACCCACCGTCCAGAAATTATCTTGTTCGGGCTTGGTCCGTGGATACTACAGTCCTGGGCCAGTGCACGGGAGGTCATGATGGGGTCGGAACAACCTCCGTCACTCAGAGATTCTGCACTGTCGATATCCGTGCTCTCTCACATCAATTTCTCGGACCTCTTATTTGCACTCCAGAACGTTCGTTTCTGCCACACCATTCCGGTGTTATATTCTAACATGACATCCAGATTCCCTTGGTCCTAATGTTGCAGTCCTCGTCAGGATCACTGGGCTCACTGACACTGTACCGCAGCTCAATACAGTCCGTGGCTTTCGCTGTTGGAAATTTAATAACCACCACACGTATGGCCTTCCAAGGAATATTTCTCATGGGTGCGTTTTGCGCGGCTATGAGAATACAACCGCGGCTCCATCCGAAGAAGGAGGATACGGTCAATTATCAAAGTGTACAACAAGGTGCGAAAATTGAAATAAGGTGTGTTCTACACTACGAGCTTCGCAAAAATACTTATCGGCACATAGGAATTTATCTTATACCTATCCCGGCAGTCAGCAGCCGTCTCTTCAAAATATTAATTTGAAACTCGAGGCGGGGGAAACTCTTGCCCTTGTGGGGTATAACGGCTCAGGTACGTCGTCGACGGTAGAAATATTTATGAAGCTGAATGTCATGAGCAGGCAAATCAACGCTTGCTAAAATTCTTCTGCGCATCCTAGATTTCGATGGGGGTGAACTTCTGGTGAACGGTGTTGATATTCGCCGATACAATCCAGTTGACTATCATCATCACGTCACCGCTGTTTTTCAAGGTTTCTCGAAATTCAATTCCACAGTTCAGGAGAATGTGGGCGTGGGTTACATTGACCACGTGAAATCTCGCACAGCGATAAAAAATGCCATTCAGCTCGCTGGGGCAAAACCGATTATCGACTCGTTGCCCCACGGCCTACGAACCAAGCTAGAGACTGCTGGTTTTGATCCCCCATTTCCTGATACCTCAAGCAATCAAATTCCTCCGTATATGCATCATGGGCTGTCTGGCGGCGAGGTAAGTAGACGTCTGGTGAGCTTGATGACCGTCTCACTCCTCTTGATAATAGTGGCAGCGGATTGCCATTTCACGTGCTTTCATGAGAGCCGATCGGCCTGAAATCGACCTTCTTCTTCTTGACGAGCCCGTGCGTAGTCCTGTCCCAAAGCGGATAGCACAACCTGATCTGTTTCATAGACGTCGTCGTTAGATGCACACGCCCAGAATAGTATCTTTGATACCATCGAAAAGATTTCTAGATCGCCTTCCGGTGAACGGATTAAAACAATTATATTCATCACTCATCGACTTTCAACCGCTCGCCGAGCTGATAAAGTGGCAATGATGGAGAACGGGGTCAGTAATATTGACATTGTGATGTATGCTGTTAGCTGATGATTAGGGCTTTGAAAGACCATCTCGGAATTTGGAACGCACGAGGAATTACTCCGTCGTGGTGGGTCATATTCTGCGCTGTATGGTGCATCAGTTTAGCCCTGGCATGATTTTGGACGACCTAGATGCTGCAGTAGTTGTAACTCACTAGTACTTTCACTCTTATATTTGGTGACCGTCACCAATTCGTCGACATGACCTTCTTCCTTTCATATTCGAGTCAGCTTTGATGGAAATTTCATTCTCAGGTACAAGCGCATACTGTATTTTGACAGGAATTAGGCAGGACGATGTATTAAATTAATTCCCGCGTAGAATGGTCTGTGTAAACTACAATGCCGTCCATTAAGAAAGCGTCGACTGGACTACCGGAACCAGCAGTGAGAGGTGACCCTTTACTGGGACGTCCGTAAATGCCAACTAAAAGTTCCGCATTTTGTAGGCCTTGGATTAACGACGGAACCTGGTCCTGATTCAAACGGTGATTTCCAGACCGATAGCATACGTGCAGGTAGGAACTCACCAGAAGATTAGCGTCAAGGAAGAGCCCCAAAAGATTATTCCTTTTTGCAAAGTCGACGGCTCCACTAAGACTATACAGTCTTTGATCGTTTTCGTCTTCAGTGCTTAATGCAGTGGGACTTGGCAGACAATCACATATCTTTCCGCATTGCGATGCAAAAAATACGGGATCTGTGACATGTGTTAGGCATCGTCTGAACAAGAGAGCATGAACCTTACAGTTAGGTTGTTTCCAGTTCAAGCAAGCACACACGTCCGGCGAAAAAGAAGCAAAGACGATCTTCCTACGAGCGAAAAGACCCTCCAAAGAGGCAGAAGTATAGTATATGGTTCGCAATACCGACGCCACAAATTGGTTCAGGTCCAGCCTGTGTCTCAGAGTGTAGCGCTCCCTGATTCTCCGGGGAGGGTAAGCCAACTCGAGAGTTATGCCAAAAGAGACCGGCAAAGCCTTGAATGCAGCCGTTACATGTGCACCCAACGGAATAGAAGACATCAACGGACCTTCATAAGCTGCGCCAGAGAAAGCATCGAATGAGACATCAGGGCATGCCAATCCGTCGCCACCGGGAGGGAGGTTAAATCCAGATTTCGCCCCACCCGACGGGCTAAAGCCTCGAATTGAGCAAGAGTCACATCCGCAACACCGAGATCGAATCCTGAATCCGGTAGCCGCCAATCGGCAAAAACGACAGGATGGAAATCTCTTGTCACTTGTACGACAACATAGATATAATTACCCCTCAAAGATGAAACAGTCATGGCGCGCCCTACTGAGCTTGCAGCAGAGTGAGTCGATGGCGAAGTGTGTGCGGACCTGATAGATCCAGAAGATTGCTGCCATCGGGAGGAAGCTGTCCGCGATGCAATGCTGTATGGAGGCATCGCAGTAGACTTCCAGTAAGTTTCAACGTCGCCACCAACTTCGAGAGTAACACCCTCGAACGGTGTGACGATGTTGATTTCGAAAGACACCTGTCCCACAGAAGGTCCGTGAGTTGATCAGGTCAATGGCCCTTTTAGATTCAAAATGTACCTCTCCAACAACATGCAAGCGATTATCGAGAATTGGTAAAATAAATGTCTGGTTATTTTCGATGCCTGTAAAGAGAGATGGAAGTGCTATGGCACGGCCAATAGTCTTTGTTCCAAAATTCGGGTAAATGGAGAACTCCAAAGAAAGACTGTCAGGGGAGGGTATCTGGAAAGTGAATACATCATCTTTGTCTCGTTGAGGAAGCAAGATGCTGTAGGGCGCTGAGTTTACATCAGGGCTAGTAGTCATCACAAGTTTGAGCGGTGTTGACGCAAGGTGATAAACGTCCTGGTACGCTGGATTGATGAGTCGAGGGTGTAGCCGTACCCCCGACCCACGGCCGTGGCCGATGGAAACCTGGACCAAGTAGCTTCTATCTAGGTAGTTGTGACCGTATACACGATGCGGCATGATGGGGGGTGGGAGGGATAGCGAAGGAATGTGATCAATGTCAGACTCCACGGACTGTTTTGTATCCGAGAGAGGTGAAGGCTCAGTACGCTTGACAACATCCGTAGCCGGGAAGTCAACGGCGGCTTCCAGAAGTCGTTTCACACAGCGGTGGTGGGAATACCAAGCAGCATAGTGGATAGCCATGTTGCCTAGTTCGTCAATTGCATTGACTCGACAACGAGCCTGGAGGAGAACTTGAATACAGTTTTCATGGCCGTGCCGTGCGGCATGGAAGAGTGGAGTCCATTCATGATACTTGTCTGGGGTATCCCATCCTTCATGATGTAAAAGATGTCTACAAACATCAGCGTGGCCTTGTTTCGCAGCTAGATGGATGGGATATTCTCCATTGCTATTAGGAAGGCATTCAGCTCCGTGTTGAAGCAATAACAAGACGACCTCGACGTGTCCCGATTGGCTCGCAAGGGAAAGCGGAATAAGGTCACCAACTGGCGTGATGAGCTGGGCAGAAGTCGTATCTTCGAGTAGAACCCTAACACAGTCGACGCTTCCTCTCAGGGTGGCATACACCAAAGGGCTGTAGTTGTCCATATCCAGTACATTCGGAGGCAGTTTGGCTTCCAAGAGCCGTTGGCATATATCGGCGTGACCATTCATGGAGGCATAGTGGAGGGCGGAGCGTCCATAAACGTCTACTTTGTCGGTTTGTACACCCTTTTCGAGACAGATATTCACGAGGCGAAGAGTACCAGCGATGGCGGCTTCGTGGAGACAAGTCCGACCGCTGATGTCGTCAATGAAATGGAAATCGAGAGGAGAAGCGAGTCGGGCAAGTATTAAATCCGCCAATTCTTGAGGAGCTTCAATGACGACTCTCCACAATATACGTGTTACGTTCGTCTTTCCTCCAATTTGTTGCGCCAGCACATCTGAATAGTTGACAACACTGGTGATTGCGGTTTCATCAGCGCTCGCAACTGCTGTGCGGAGATTGTTCTCAAGATCATGAAAGGGACCCATGTGCACTCTTCGTTCAGACATTAATTGCTGCGTGAATATATCGTTGGCAGCACGCCCTTCAAATTTGAGACCCGAAGCCAAGTCAGTGAGGTCCAGACGGCATGTGGTCACTGTGTCAGACAGCTCCGATATGAGCTGGATTGGATTATTTTTAAGAATACTATGGGGTTAAAATCAACGAAGCGGACCTGTCTGTTGAACACAGGTTGTACGTCGACCTGTCGAGCTAGATAGAGCTCTTTCGTCGAAGACTTTGAGCGCTTGTCCCATTTCTTCAGAATCTTACGAAAGCCCGTGGCATTGACCTCGATGAATTGCTACCAGGGGGGTGGTTTCCGTAAGTCGACAGGGTAAGATTATAATCGCCGTACCTGCAACTTTCCAAGATCTCGGTCCAAGACTCGGAATCCTTCTTCGACTGCACTCCATTCCACATGATTTTGAGTGGGATCATCGAGCATGTCCGGCAGCCCTCTCATTGCAGCCGCTCTTCGTTTAGAAAGTAATGTCTCCAATCGTAGTTTCAGTCCTGCTTCCTTTTGCAAGTAAAATGCATTGATCTACCGATCATGAGATCAAAATTGCATCATATAGTCTCAGAATCATCACCTTCTCCAATTCACGTTCAATTTTGAAGAAAAAGGCAGCTTTATGTGCCTGAAAGTCGGCTCCCCGATCTTCACCTTGACCAGACGAAGAAAACAGAGGTGGTTGACCAGACGAATCGTCCTCAAAGATCGGTGACGGACTCGGAGAACTGGGCGAATCCGAAGAGAGAGTGGCTGGCTGGTTCAAGATGTCTGCGGGACGAACGCCCAGTGCCAATGCAGCAGCCTCCGAAGCGGGTCGGTTGGCAGCCAAAGACGATATGATCTTCTTGAGGAATTTGTAGTCGAGGTAGTACGAGGACCATCCTGGAACCTGGTGATCTTGAATATGCTTGCCAAACTAGAAACAGATACCGGCATTTGAACAGACGCTTCGGATGTCAAAGAGCATGCTTACCTTCATAAGTGTGTGAAAGATAATTTTTTGCTGTACAAGTGATTATTTGAGTGCACGGCAGGAGTGACGATTATTGAATCGCAGTGTGCAGTAGATACACTCCCGGGCCATAGGCAGCGTCAACTGGCATTTACAACGGTCCGGATTTTCTATGCACACGTGATGGACCTACGGAAGGCTTCGAGTGGAGTACTATATAACAGACATCGATTATCCAGATTACACGAACGTGCGTTTATATCTATACCAGCACCTTTCTCAACTGCCACACTCGAGCTGGAAGGAGCGTTACGGGACACTTTCCGTACGTCTCAACCTGGTCGAATGCACAACGGTAACAAAAGACATAACCGGAGGGTAACGCTGTTGCGTTATTAATAGGGCCATGGCAAATTGGACATTGTCCATAACTTTTGGTATCCACAGGTATCCCCTTTGGATGGGGTGGGAGCATACGTGGAGGGGGGACGGCCGGACCCATTGGAGATGTTGATAAAGATCGAGCCGGTGAGCTTGGTGAGTACCACCATTCGAGGAACTTGACGAAGAATATCGCTGTTGGCAGAAGGAGCCTGAGAGACTCAAAAAGTAGATGTGGTGATGAGACGAGTAGGTGCCTCATCAATCCACGCCGTCGATCGGGTAAAGCCTTGGCTTGGGATGCAAGGCTTGCAGCACGCTGATGGACGAGGTAAGTGCGCTGGATACGTAGGATAGAGGTACCTGTCTTACGAAGTCTTCAACCCCGAGTCGACGTAGGTCAACGCCGATCCAGGATAACCATGGTCGATAGAAGGGTGTTTGATCAAAGAGATATGCAACGTTGTATACCATCAACCATACTTCGAATGTCGTGTTTAGCCAAGGATAAACAGATTTAAAGGCTCGTCGCAAACGACCCCTAAAGCTCTAGACGAGCAATGAGCCACAGTCTGCCATTTTCGGTAATGTGACATACATCATCCGCAAGGGCTCGCCCCCCATCCTCCAAGATATCAGAATTGACGCCACCACCCAGTTCTTCGTAATAGTCTTGCGCTTTAGCTCGCATGTAAGGTATACCAACCTACGGGATGAATAAGTGTCTCCACGATATGACGTATTATGTAAAAACGTACGAGGAGCAATAGTGAACCCCATATTTCTTTACTTCGTAATTTCTCCCCTTCCGGTAACCCACCAACTGCTGCCTGTGCCCTGTCAGTTTTTATCCATGGTCTGCGTCTTCTTTTGAGGCCGTAGAAATTTTCTGAAAACGACGCGTCTGACGAAGAACACAATTAGCAAATGCAAACATGCTGTGGGTTGACGTACTATGTTTGCGAAGATAATGGCGTTCAACAAGAAACATTATAACTCCATAAAACTCTTCGTGTCGATTTACGATACCCAAAATATATCGAGGATATCTTTGGGCAAAAACCTGTAGAAAATAAGATGTGTGCGGACCACAAGAATAAGACGTGCGCACCGCCAAAACATACTTGAGCGCTGGTTGAAGGAGGTCCCGTAATTGCTCTTGAGCCACGAGCTCAAACAACGACGGCTTGAGTGGTTCTCCACCCACGTCATTGAAGAACTCCATGTAGGTCCTTAGGAGAGTCTGTGGATAGCCGGAGAAAGCATGGCCCAAGTCACATGCCTCAGGCTGTTGTGTGCGACGTCCTCGACGTCGACGAGATCACAATGGATGTAATGACCATCATCGCGTCCTAGGATTTCCATTACAGTTCACTTCACATCCGCATGTCACCCGCTGTGATATTGATGGGGATACTACCGATTTCAAGCGAACTGGATTCATTGAATAATATGTAACATCAAGTTTGGTCCTAGCATATTCCATAGTTACAGCGTGCCGTGAGCGTATTACTCTTAATATTGCTGTAGCTGTTGACTACTGAATGCCTCGTTGCACGAGGGTGTGGCTTCCGAGTCATGGTCACCCTGCAGCTGTCCTACGTTGAGCCACGTACAGAAAACAGTTGCTGACGCGTTTTACCTCCTCACGATTGCCTCCTGGCCTGCTAAAAGACATTGTAGTTGTACAACGACAACTCGAGCCACATCGTTCTCATGTTCAACGGATTCCATACAATGACTCCTAGTGACGCTGAGCTTGCTACCCAAACATTAGAACAAGAAGGAAACTACCGCTTTGCATCCTTTTCTGCATCTGATGCAGTCACCCTCGGTCTCTCACTCCGCAAACGATTTCGTGCTTCATCGCGGCACTCTAAAGGGAAGGGACTAGTCATATCTATTCAGACAATCGCAGGACATACATTGTTTGCTTGCACGGTTGGGGACTTGGGGCATCCTTCTGGCGTGGGAGATGTAAGTTTGGATAGCTGGGCGTCTTTGGAGGGCATGGTGAATGTTGTGAGACGAACGGGTCATTCGAGCTACTATGTGGAGAAAGGGATGGGAGCTATGGGGAAGACACCAAAGCAGATGGGTATTCAAGGCGAATTTCGTATCAATGGGGGAGGTGAGAGCCTATTTCTCTTAATCTGCATTCTACTCGATTCTCAAACTGGGTAGCAAGACTGACGAAACGAACGTAGCATATCCGATCTGGCTAGAGGTGCGATCATTGAGATGGATATCTTAGCCCAATCTGATCAACCAACCTGAAAGAATGCACATTGCTGTCCGATTGCAGTGATAGCGTGTTATTCGGGATCAAGCCAAGAAGATCATCATGTATGTTTTCTTTGGTTTATGAGCCCATACATCATGATGTTTGCGACCCTGACCTCTTGGTTTCAAGTTGGTTGTGACAGTGATCAAAGATTTTTTGTCCAAGCTTTCTCGGACTACCAACACTCCAGCCCCGTCGGGTCCGACAATGCCTGAACCTACGATACCATTGGTACCACGAGAAAGCTCGGTACGATGTCTACTCCATCGCGTACTACGCAGTTATTTAACGCCTTTTTTTTGCTAAGGAATGGCTTGGTGATCCTCTCACAAGCGACTATCGACGCGCCGAGTCTCCTTATGACCATCACGAAGACAATTAACAATCAAGGCGATGATATTCATTTGACGAAAAGCTTCGACATCGGTCCTTGACGTAGAACAACGCCAATAGGTTGTATTAGAGATGCAACAAGATAAAAGCGAGGTACAATAATAATATTATGAGGAGGAAGTCTCCTCGCTGGGTTGATAGGGGTGCTTGAGAACCCTGATGCTCTCTGGGGGACGTAGAATGAGTATCTTATTGTCAACAGCCAAGAAGTCTCACCATGTCTCAATAAAATCTGTCTCTGTCCTTGCGGAGAGTTTGGATCGGTGTCAGGGAGAGGCTCTCGCAGCTCAAAGTTAGCTTCGACGTAGACTTGTGCACCCTTCTGAAGGGTACGCAGGTAGTTGTTGGCACCGGGATTGAACGACATTATATGGTGCCAGGTGGTTGTGGATGGAAGCCGAGCTATGAAACAAGTCTGATGACAATTCTGATTGAATAGAAAGAACGACATACTACCGTCGGGATTAGGAGGTGGGGGAGGGTAGTTGGTGGTCGCGACGGTGTACCTTGGGGGTGATTGAAGGCCATAAAGTATCTGTCTAAGAAATTGACTCACGATATGTATTCTTTCTCATTCTTCGTCAAACGGAGCTCTGGCTCTTTGCCCAAACGACCGATAAGAATGAGCTTGGCGAGGTCACCCGAGCGGGCTGAACTCGACGAAAAGGCCTAACAAAAGTTAAGTCATTACGTGTAAAATCAAGCCTTAGAGCAGCTTACACGAGACGAGATGCGAGATACAGCAGCACCACGGATAGAGAACATATTATATGTTGAAGTCCAAGTTTCACGGTTTTATCCGTGACTAGTATTTGTTCACTGGAGCGCGGCTGTCACGGTCTCTTACTAGATCTTACTGAGTACTGAGTACTGAGTCTTTAGCGCTTTAGCGCTCTATTTACCAGTAATGTCACGCCATAGAGCTGTCCGAAATCTCAACATCAGTGGTGAGTGAACGTTCGTTCGCTTCCGGCAAGTCATCATTTCAGACTTGTATCTTTCAGCCGAACTGGACGACGATGCACTGTCGGACGGAGGAGAGGATGATCTGACACCAGAACAACAATGTATCTCTGATTTCTTACCTCATTGCGCGCGGATTGCTTATGTTCGTTGCAAGATCAAATGATTGATGGTTTGGAACAAATCCGAAATATTGTAGGGTCTGAAGAACAGTCTGGGTTGTCGGACTCGACCATCAAGGACACCCTCTGGAACCAATACTTCGATTTGGAGACCACTGTCCAATGGCTTGTCGGTGTGTTTTTACGATTACAAATCTCTGTTCTATAATTCACCCCGACCTCAGAGGAACAAGAACGGAGGAACCTTGTCAGAGAGCGTAAAGGTGGGCGTCGGGAAACGCCCGCATCATTTTTGCATTCTCCAGTCTCTAATTTATCTTCTCGTTCTTTTGCTGCGAAACCCTTCTCTTCGAGGGATTGATTGACATTCATTGAATCATCTGCTGGTTTGTTTGTTGTCTCTATTGATGTAATATTTATAGCTGCGAAGGAACGGGAGATCGCACAAAATCTGGCGCAAAAACAATTGAGGGGGTCGACCCCGACTTCTCGTGCCGCTTCTCCTGTAAGCACCCCTGGCAAGGGTACGAGAAAAGCGGCATTAGCGTCGTCCAAGACATCTGGAACGTCAACGCCATCGCGACTCGCTGGAGGGGTGGATCAAAGACATCTTGATATTTCTGGACTGAATTTGTTTTCAAAGGAAGAGGAAAGCTCCCAAGTAGTGGAAGAAACGCCGAAGATAACATACGCTAGGGACAAATTGTTGGAGAAGGCTAGAGAGGCGCTAGAGGCTCGCGGAGAGCGTGTCAAAAGAGCTGTCAGTTTGGTTGTTATCGGTAGGCTGAACACGGCCTTGATAGTTGGTTGATTTTATTGATTTTATCGCAAGGGCATGTGGATGCTGGAAAGTCGACACTCTTGGGTAGACTCCTTTATGAGCTGGGAAGAGTCGACGAGAAGACCAGGGTGGCCAACGAAAGGGGAAGTAGCAAAATAGGTAAAAGCAGCTTCAGTTGGGCTTGGGGGCTGGATGGCACAGTAGAGGAGAGAGAAAGGTCATTAGAACGCATCCCACTAATTGCTTTTCGTCGCTGACCTTTCTGCTAGGGGCATGACCATGGATGTTGCGCTACAGTCTTTGACTACATCTCATCGACAAGTAACAATACTGGACGCACCAGGTCATAAGGATTTTATTCCCAATATGATCTCGGGTGCTTCACAGGCTGATTGCGCTTTACTTGTCGTTGATGCTGCCAAGGGAGAGTTTGAAGCTGGTTTTGATCGACGTGGCCAGATTCGTGAACATGTACTGCTCGTTAGGAGTCTTGGTGTTTCTCAAGCAATCGTCGCCATAAACAAACTTGACCAGGTAAGTTGAGAATTGAACTACGCAGTCGCCGATAATAATGTCACTATCCAGGTCCAGTGGAAGAAAGATCGTTACGAAGATATTTGCAGCCTTCTTCGGCCTTTTTTCATACAGTCCGGGTTTCAGCCTTCGAAGACAAAATTTGTTCCAGTGGGCGCCATGCAGGGGGTTAATCTGGTCACATGCGAAGGTTCAGACGCGTCGGAACTTCTTAATTGGTACAACGGTCCTACCTTGGTTGATCTACTAGGCGGGTCTACCTGTCTTTGGATGTTAATTACTTCTTATGTTCCTCGTAGACAAATTGGAGCCTCCAGCCCGTGATATTATGGCTCCCCTGCGGCTTCCTATAGCGAACGTCTTCAAGGGAAAAGGGTCAGGCGTGGCAGTATCAGGCCGACTTTATGGCGGTGTCGTCCAGGTCGGCGAACGACTTGGGATACTTCCCGGGGATGAGTCTGCTTTAGTCAAACGTAAAGTGTCTCAAAATCCCAGGCCTCTGTACTGACATTGTACGCAGTGATAGACATAGATGGAGAGTCTGTCCCATGGGCAGCTGCTGGGTCGAATGTTACACTCACCCTGACTGGAATAGATCACGAACACGTCAACATCGGTCACGTACTATGCCCGCCCACAGAGCCCATACCGCTTGCTACAGTTTTCACTGCTCGGATCATAGTCTTTGATATTCAGGTGCCCATCACGGCAGGTGCATCGGTATCTCTCAATATTTATCCGACATGCTGTGCCTTGGGTTGAATCATGTGCTTTCTAGGTTGAATTGTTTCACCATTCTCGTGATGTTCCCGCTACGATTTCGAAGCTCGTAGCCACGATTGACCAGACGTCGGGGAAAGTTCTGAAGAATAATCCCCGGTACTTACTTGACGTCAAAGAATACGAACAGAGAGCCACTAACCAGAAATATATTAACCGCAGTATGCTAACCAAGGGCACATCGGCCGAAGTAGAGATTTCGTTGCGTGCGGCGACTTCAACGATACGGCCTCTCCCGCTTGAGCCTTTCTCCGTGAACAAGGACATGGGAAGGATTTTGATCCGGAGGGGAGGAGAGACTATCAGTGCAGGTGAGCCAGTTGTTGCGCTCCCGCGAATAAGGCTGATTGTGTGGGCACTAGGTATAGTCTTGAAAATTGTTGTC